>JAPTGZ010000009.1:28552808-28565439 GCA_029814645.1 Fowleria isostigma
GCTCCATAGTTACCGTGGAAACACTGTCATCTTCTACAACACTGATTCACCAGTAAAATCCATGGAGTTGGATCAGTGACAGTGGATCTAAATGCTTGTTTTTATATTCAGTTATAGATATATTTGCAGAAAAGTTAATTTTTTCTTCAGTTTTCTCTGTTTCTGATATAATAACCCTCAACTTTAATCTGAGATTTTATGAATATCTACAAGAAATAAATGAAATAAATGTGGAAAAACACTTGATTTATACTGAAAAAAGCAAAATAAAGAAGATCAAATCACAATAAATGTTGATAAATCACTTAAGAAAGGTTAAATATAGAGAATGATTCATTTGGGAACTGCCACAACTGTAGCACTGGGTCTTTACGGGTTAAATCCACATACTTCCATATCCAAATATATGAGTATCTATGGATATTGAATTTCCTCTCCCCGTCTTTTTTAACGGGATTCCCAAACATGCAAACACGTTAGCCTAAATTTATTCACATTTTTAACAAGACTGTAGAGATATTGCACTTCATTTATTATGAAAATACTGTATATTTTATGGGCTTTATTCTTATAGTAAATCTAATCCTGAAAGAAACCATAAAACTACAAATCAACACTGATAAATTCAACTCTATGCTTATATGAAAAATGAACCTTGTCTATGAAACAAGCTTATGTGTTTTTACAGCGCCCCCACTTGTGAGATGTGGGAACTAGAAATAGTCTGAGGTTAAACTGGATTATTTTAAGACTGTTTTTTTTTTTTTTTGAAAGTGTCAGTAAATTATAAAAGAAGAAAACACAAATATAGGAAATGACTGCTCTCTCTAATCATAGCTCCATATTGAAATCCAATGAAAACGTCCTGCCCTCTGGAGAACAGCAGCCTGTCTTTTTTTTTTTTTTTTTTTTTTTTCATCATTCTGGGCTTATGCACATCAGAGATTGGACATTATTAAGTCTTACTGCAGCACAAGGAGAGATGAGGGAGGTTCCTTGCACCAGAAGGGGACAGTGAATGACAACCCATTTTGTGGCGAATAGGATTTGTGGCCAACAGTGAGTGATACCAGGCTGACTGAAAGTGCGCCACAGCAATAGGCTCAGAGCGTTCATCTGACTACTCCACTGCAAAGACATCTGATTCTCCCATAAGCATCACTAAACACGAGAACACTGACAAAACACACGACCACCTCAGGCTGATTTCGCTTTAATACTGACGAAAAAAGAGTTTTAAAGTTTGCATAAGGACAATAAAATAGGACAGAGATGGTGATGATGTACAATTTCTTACTATTTCATCCACCTTAAACCTGGTAGGAAATACCCTTCCAACCAATAGTACTTTACGCAAAACGTTCAGCAGTAAATATGACAAACTCTGGTAAGTTACGCACCAGGTTTACCCAAATAACGCACCGCTCTCCGTTGGATGGAATACCCAATACGCAAAACTCTAGGTGAAATTGTTGCACTTAAACGCACCATTGCTTAAAGGTAATGCGATTTTCAACTAGATAAGGTGTATTTCTTATCTAACTTCACGTTATAGAGGGAAAAAAAAAATTGAAATTCCAAGTTAAGAAATAGGAGAATGGAACAAATTTAACCAATTAAATATTTAGGATGTGGATAAAACATGTTGGGTGCGCTTCTTGTTTGTGTGTTTAATGCTGATTCCGCTCATTTATATGACATCCCGGTGTAAGATTTAGAAAAATAGCAGTGATTTATTTAAGGGATAATTTCAGAATAAGGTGTGGCGACAGTGTCTCTGTGGAGAAATGTGCCCACACTGCCTGCGCCTCCTCTGGATGACTGTTCACCCAGACGGTGGATATCCACCAGCGGACCGACTCCCCCCAGCACAAACCAGTTGGGCGTGTTAGACTTAACAATACAGTTCAATACTGCACCTAAAACCAAACCACATAAGCCCCAGACCATGACAGATGCACTCAAAACACCCATGGGATAAAAGCTGGCAACTTGGCACGAGCGTTATTTCTTCAATTAAAAACAACACAACGAGCTTCATTTATGGACAGGCATGTTCCCAAAACATAAACGCACAGAAAAAAATGAATAATTGACATATGTGCAGTTAAGTTAAAGGTGGGATATGTGAAGAAGAGGTCAAAAAAAAAAGGGAGGGGGGTTATATTAAAGAAATAAGGGTTTACCTTGAGGAAGTTAGCGGTCCCTTTGATGCATCCTGTCAGTGGCATCCAATATAAGTCCTAGGATAAGTCCAAAAGACGCATTATTATCAACGGGAATGTCCTCTTGCGCAAAACAAAAACAAAAAAACAACAACAAAAAAAAAAAGGCAAAACGAGATAAAGGTGCGGTAAAGTTCTGGTTGTCCGTTTTTAGTTCCGACTGCGCTCTGTGTGCGTAAAAGCAGCTTTAGAAAAATCCCTCAGGAAACGGACACTTATATTCATACACTGTTGAAAAGCAAAACGTCACGCGTCGCTCCTTTTTTTAAATATTCATCCTTTTAGAAAATAAAAAAAAAAAAAAGAAAGAAAAATAGTTGTTGGATATTCCAGAAATTGAAGATATTTGTGTGAAAAAGTTACTCTCCGGTTTTTAATCCTGTCGGGGTTCGGCGGAGCTCGGTTTTCCAGGTGTCTGTGGAGGTTTAACGGAACGGTAAATCAAAGAGAAGAGGGGCTCGCGCGCGTCTCGGGATCCGCCGTCCGCGGCTCGCGGCTCTGTCTGTCTGTTGTGTGTCCGCGCGCAGCAACAGCCGGATTCCTTATTTGGAAGACCAGGGGCTCGCGCTACTGTCAATACAGACGAGTCAGACCAAATTGACTTCCGGTTACATCCTTCGAATTAAAACACGTACAAACAGGATAATTGTTTCATCCGCCTTCGGGATTAAACACAACCTTAACCCTTAAAGGCTTAAACGGTAAATGGCAACCGGAGAATCTACTTATAAATAAAATAAAAATTTAAAAAATTGCAAAATTTTTAATTCTTGAACCCACTAATCCTATCAATACATGTAAATAATTCAGATAAAATGCAATGTATCTGCTTTTTCATTTGGATGAAGGTGGGACCACTGTTGGTTCACCAGTAAAAAAGGTTGGTTCAAATATAATACACAATATTTACCTGAAACAAATTAATATTACTTCATCTCTCTCATAATTATTAATAAATTACTCATATCTTTCATGAATTTCAACCAAATGGATGATTTGAACATGAAAATACCTGTTTCTTTACTGGAAAATCCTCAGGATAAAATAATAAATGGTGATAAATCAGTAAGGAAAGGTTAAATGTAAAGGAAAAATCAGTCATCTTGTGTTAAAATAGGAAAATGAAGAGTGAATTTTACCCCATTTTCATTTTAAAAACACATTTTCAATTGTTTATCTGAGTTTTCTGAAGAAACTTTTATTTATTTGTGTATTTCTTTTTTTAATTTTGTGTTTTAATAAATTCGAACCTTTATTTTAACATATATAACAAAAATCACCATCCTAAAAAAATACAGTACAGATGATAAGGGGTTTCCTGGTATAGATGACTACAAAGGCTCTGAAACTGAGCCTATATCAGGTACAAATACTTCTCTTCTGTTCATAATTATGTTTATTGTCTGAAAATCAAACAAATAACTACCTTAACTACATATTTTATTCTAATTTCATGTGAAGTCATGTCATGACTTCTGGTTACATCCTTCAAATTAAAACACATAGAAACAGGATAATTGTTTCATCCACCTCCAAGATTAAACACAACGTTATTCCTGTGTTTTTCCAACCTTGGCGTCAGGACCCTGCATGGAGTCACCTGGAATTCAAATGGGGTCACCTGAAATTTTTAGCAATTGATAAAATTAAAGGTACAAAATGACTAATAAAATGTAATTTAATGATACAAATACGCTTCTTATAATTAAAACACCACACACTTTTCCTAATATAAATCCAGTTCAGTTCAAATGCAGATATAATATGTAGAGGACATATGTTCATTATCTTTAAAATGGTCATTGTGATTGGTTTTAGATGCTGCAGCTCTGTTTTAATTCATGGTTTGAGTTATTGTTTGTTCAGTATTAATGTTCATCCTTGTAAATACCAGCTCCACTGACCGTACATATCCTGAACAAAGAAAATAAAATTATCACTTTGTGCAGTAATCTACACCTGCCTATTCTGCCTCTGTCCATAATAATATACATTATATAGACTAAAGGTTGTCTAAAATTAACCTTTATTTACAACATAGTAGAGCAAACTATTACGTAATCAAAAACAAATTAATTTGAGCTAATAAATGTCTCTGTTTTGAATGTCTGGGGTGGCCAGAAATTTGTGATTTAAAATGGGGTCACGAGGGAAAAAAAATGTTGGGAACCACTGCCTTAAAGACTTAAATACCAAATGGCAACTGACGCCTCTACTAATAAATAAAATAAAATAAAAAAAATAAAATAAAAAAAGGTGTTTATCAACTTTTGTACCACTAATTCTATCAATACATGTAAATAAGATAAAATGCAGTTTCTCTGCTTTTTTGTTTGAACGAACAAGGAACCATTGTTGATTCACCAGTAAATAACGGTGGTTCAATTATAATAGACAATATTTTACTGAAAAAAAGTCATTTTTGCTTAATTTTTCTCATAATAATTAATAAATTACTCTGAGGTTTCATGAACTTCAACAAAATGGATGAATTAACACAGAAAATACCTGTTTTTTGCTGAAAAATACTAAGGATCAAATAACGAATGGTGCTAAATCAGTAAAGAAAGGTGAAATTCAAAGGAAAACTAATTTAGCTTGTGTTAAAAGAGGAAATGAACAGTGAATTTTACACCAGTTTTCATTTTAAAACACATTTTCAACTGTATATCTGATTTTCCCAAAGAAAAACTCCCATCACTTTTATTTATTTTTATACTTTTACAGTTCTTTTTAGTGTTTTAATAAACTTGAACCTGTATTTCAACATACATAACATTAAAATCATCCTGCTAAGACAATACATACATATGGTGAGAGGTTTCCTTGTACAGATGAATAACAAAGGCTATTAAACTGATCCTATATCAAGTTCACATGCTTCTTAACTGTTAATAATTATAATAGTCTAAAAATTGTACTAATAAACAAATAAACTACATAAATTCTCCTTATTTATGTAATGAGCAAACCTGTAATTTCTATAAAAGACTGAAAGTAAAATATCTAAAGAAGAAATGTAATATTATGTGCCAGGCTAATACTGATAAATAAGCAGAATTAATGTAGAAACTTAACACATCATTTCACATTTGCTCCTTAGATGTTTTACTTTGTGTGCACGTATTATTATTATTTTTTTTCTTTATGCAGCCTTTGCTCTAAATCTGCAGAATAACAATACACCGTCAATGAAGGTATTCCCTTGAGGATGCCTTTATTTTGAAGGTAAAATTGCCTAATATCCGGTCAGAATCCGCCTTCTCTGTGTTCAAAGCAGAGGGGGTTCCTCTCAACAGAAAATCCACCCATCAGCCCCCTCTTCTGGAGTCAAACAGCGTCAATTGGTTGATGTGTCAGGTCTGTGGCACCACCTACATTCAGGCTATACCACACAAAGAGGAAATGTTAAAATAAATAAATAACGCCACAGGTTTTTAGAGGCTGCTTATCTTTTTTGTGCTGGTAGAATTTCAGGAACAAATTCACACATGGGTAGGAAAACACTTTCTCATAACACTACACATAATACCTCTGCTGCAATATTAATGTAATTTTGTCAGATAATTAACCTAATATGGTTTTTAACCCATAAAGATCCAGTGCTACACTATTTATTTCCTGTATGTTTAACTTTTTTAAAGGGATTTATCAGCATTTATTATAATATCATCTTCTGTATTTTAGTTTTTTCAGCAAAAATCTGGTATTTTCTCATATTTAATTTACTGATCATGTAGTTTTCATAAAAGCTCAGATTAAAGTTGAGGGTTATAATGTTAGAAACAGAGAAAACTGAAGAAATAGTGACTTTTTTGGTAAAGATATCATCAAGTGAACATAAACCAAGTGTGTCCATCCACTGTCATTGATCAAACTCCATGGGTTTTAGTGGAGAATCGATGTTGTGGAAGATGACAGTGTTTCCATGGTAACTACAGAGCCTCTGAACATCCAAATAGTCATATCTGATTACTTTGAAAAGATGAAAAAATGTATTTTACACCGATTATTTACATGTATTGATAGGATTAGGACAACTGCAGATATTAAACAGTTTAGATCAGTAGATGTTTAGGATTGGGTCTTTATGGGTTTAAGAAAAATTATAGGTTAAATCATTATCGTTAGTCAGACGTTGTAGTAGTATTTGCTATCACTTGGTCGTCCATCCAACTGTCTGTCTGTCCATCCGTCCGTCTGTCCATAAACTTTGGCATGCAGTGATAAATCAGGCCACTAGGGGCAGTCTGCTAATATGGACACGTAATCAGCCACACTCAATGCCTGCCCAAATCGGGCATGACACCAGCTGATACCAGAACATTTAACACTGTTCTTCTGTTAAACTGCCTGTGAGACACGCCCACCTCCCTCCTTCCTGTTAATGGGGAGAAAGACGAACAGGTGAAGACCAGGTGGAAGGAGTCTCCCGTTAACGTCCGGCCGGTTCAGTCTGATCTGATCAGTGTCTGTCAGTTACAGACACAATGGTAGCGTCCACATCACAGTACAACAGACCCAATAAGTTTTCCTCTGTATTGTGACTAAATGTGGCTGCCACGATGCATTCAGGAGCAACTCGGAGATTCAGCCTTTAATATGTTAACATTAAGTTTAATGTGCTTTTTGTTTATATGCATAAATTAGATAGTTTAGCAAATTGTTTTTTGTTTAATAGTCAATATTCATTGATATTTAATTTGTAGACTTACTAAAATGTGTTTTTCAAACAATAAGTTAACTGGTTAAAATATGAATTGTTTGATAAATAAGTAAAGATGAAATGTTTAAAGCATTTAATTAATAGACTAAAGTACTGTTTAGTCTTTAAAAATACTTTGGTTTAAAATCTAACAACTTAACCATTTACTATTTAAAACTTTGTTGGTTAAAAATTGTTAAAATGGTTAAAAATCAGTGTACAATCAATCAAGTGCACAGCTTGATTAAGAAAAAAAGAGGAGTGAATGAAAATGCCTCAATAAATCACACGCTAGTTATTGTGATGCATATCAGACCAAGGGTTTTCAAGTGCAAGCACGTACTGTTATATTAGTGTTTGTATTATATTTCAGAAAATATTATGTAACAGTGAGAAAAATGCACTGAAACAGCAATTACTGAGTGCTAATGTATAGGAAATATACACTGTCAGACAAATGTAATTCTAATCAAAAACCTTAAAATCTGTTAATCTTATGTTTGGTTTGCCAACTTAATTTAAAGTGAAAATTACACATAATTAAACATGGTTGAAAAAAAAAGCAGGGCCCATTTTAAAACCCTTATCTGTGAAAATAATGCCTTTCAATGTATACATTTTCATTTTAAACTAATTAAATAACCACAACTTAATTAACCCACAGTGGACCCTGTGCTCAGGATGCATCTATTGTCTTCTGTGTCCAGCTGGTAATCCCGAATACATTTGTGACATTTATTTCGAAATACTAGAAGTGCAGTTGTACAGCTCTGTAAAAGTTAATTTGTTAATCATTTCAGTGAGGGCACTCCCACACAGATCAAGTGCGTGCTTCAGCTATAGTTACTCATTTATTTATGAAAATCGAAGAAGAGACAGAAAAGTAAATGTAACCATGCATCTGGGTGGAATGTACTGCATTAATTTTGGCATATCTGTTCTGTTGAGGGTATACATACTCATAAATGTTCATAAATAGTGAACATCCAGGGACTTTTTTGTAAGTTTCCCACCTCCTTGTACCAAGTAAGAAGTTCTGCAAGACTTGTAAAATCAATTGAACTTGATGTTACCAGTAGCATTAGCTATAGTTTTGTTGAAATCAGTTCATGGTTGCCTTTGATGAACCTCTGACACAGCATCTGTAGTACATCTGGGAAAGTTATATTGATGATTAATCCTTGTTTTGATGGATGGCTGCCTGCCCTCCCTAAATTATGCAACGGAGGACAGGACAGTGACTTTATACTACCAAAGTGATATTCATTTTACATAACCACCTGAAAGTCTTAATAGAGAATCTGAATATTTCAGTAGATCCATTTTTAATGTTACGTTGAAGTAAACATCTTTCTGGTCCTTGTCCAAAGTTTCGTCCCACACTTTTTCAGGGTTGTAATGCACCGCCTTCCGTAGACGACTGTGTGTTCCTTCTTTCTTGTCTATTCTTGCACTTTTGAGTCTGTTTAACACTGATTTTATACTAAGAGTTGAGAAGTAATCAGCAAAAGCTGAAGCATCTGCTGTGAATGCAATGAATACACCTGCATCAACATTCAAGACTTAATAGGCCTTTTTATTGAAGGTATTTTGAGTAGTTAAGGCAAAAATTTCAGAGGTGTAACCGGGACAATAAAAATACTGCATTTCAACAAGATGCATCAGTTTCAAGCCTTGGAAGTGGGCATGTTTGTTCCACTGGTCCCACCCGCAACCCTAGTGAGAAAAGTAATTAGTAAAAAGTAAAGTGGGTTAGGAAAATGAATGAATGAATGAATGAATGAATGAATGAATGAATGAATGAATGTTCCACTGGTCACCCAAATCCAACAGTCATAGTTAACATTGTCAGCATCACCTGTGTATCGCATGGTTTCAGGAGTCAAAGTCAACCGCTGCAGTGAAAAGGGCTTGAATTTATTTACACTGCTGCAGAAATTCTGTAGGTTAGTATCCTATCATCATTCATTCATTCATTCATTCATTCATAACCTTTATTTAAACTCGGAGATATATTAAGGAAGCAGCCTCATATACAATATTGCAGAGACAAAACACAAAACGTTTAAATCATACGCTGAACATATCAAAATACCATAAAGTAAAAGTGACAATAATGAATTAAAAACAGAGAATTTTACTTAAAAACTGGGATATTTAAGATGTAATCATGGATTTAAAGTGTCAATGATAAAAATGCGCTAAGTTTCAGATTTATGTTTTGCAGTGTGTTTCTGGTTGCAGGTGCACAGTAACAAAAAACTGTATCAGATCAGAACTTTGAGAAATTGAAACCAAAATCAGTTCAATATTAAGGCAGGACAACACAAAGTGAAGATATACACACTAGCTCGTTGACCTGTGGGGAAGCGTGGGTCATATTAATACCAATTGCTGTTTTTTAACTTAATTTCCCATCATGCAGCATGATACTGCACTTCCTGTCAACCATCATGGGCAATACAATATGATTCTAAGGCTATTGTATGCTAAAATGGCTAATATCTCCCAAAATATTGGTCCTATCAACTTGCCGATATATTTAATGTGGAGATGGAATAATTCCCCAGGTGGAGGTACCAAATTGACCAGTTAAAAACATCTCAGTTTGTCAGAACTGTGCAGATACACACACAGAGATGCTCTGACACCTTCCAGTATTATGATATATGGAAGGTTAGAAGGAGAAGCACCGGAAAAAATGGACCACTTCATGTCTATGTGTAGGAACAGATCAGTGTTACAAGCGGAAAGCACAACACAATCACTACTGTGTGGATCAACATTAAAACCAGTCACTGAACTCCATCATGGAAACCTTCTACCATCAGTCATGGCTGTGGATCTTCATCCTCCTCCTCCTCCTATGTCATGACAGTGACAGAATAAACACCTGGAGAACATATTTACCAGTTGACCTTGGCCTCTATTGCTGACGCCAGATGAACAGGCAAATAACCAAATCCATAATGCAAGGCTACCATTTAATCAAGCTCCATCTTCTGTAAAACTTACACAACAGCAACTGATGAAATAGACGAAAATTACATGTTACACTGTAATCCACACAGGCGCAAACAGCTGCAATAATGAGTAACCGGGATATTACTATTTATCACGTAAACATAGATGTGGATACAGAGAGGTCCCTGTGTGTCATGTAAATGCCTCACTCAGACACCGATATGCATATAAACATCCATTTAATCAACAACACTTTCTCAGGTGTTTAATCCATAAAGACCCAAACGTCCACCGTCATCCAAAAAAAACACCCACTGATATAAATATTTAACACCTATTGATCCGCTAATCCTATCAATACATGTAGATAATTGGTGTAAAATACAGTTTTTCACCTTTTCACGATCATCAGATATGACCCATTTGGACATTCAGAGGTTCTGTAGTTACCACGGAAACACCATCATCTTCTACAACATTGACTCACCAGTTAAAACCCATGGAGTTGGATCAATGACAGTAGATGGATTCACTGGGTTTATGTTCAGTTAATGATTTATTTGCTGAAAAAGTCACTTTTTCTTCAGTTTTCTCAGTCTCTAATATAATAACCCTCAACTTTAATCTGCGTTTTTATGAACATTTACCTGATCAGTGAATTAAACGCAGGAAAATACCTGATTATTGCTTAAAAACAGCAAAATGCAGAGGATAATGTATACAGCAAATGGTGATAAAACAATTAAGATATTAAAGTGAGACAAACATTTATTTTTTTTAATTGCCACAAACATAAAACTAGGTCTTGATGGGTTAAACTGCAGCAGAACTAAAACTTTCATCTTAACATAACATTATAGAACACACACATATATCTGTGCAGTCGTAACCCATTAACCGAAATGTTCCAATAACCTGTTGATGGTTGAATATTTTGCCCATTAGTGTCCGGCAGACATTTATTTAACTTGTTAGCGTAATTTCTGGGCACAAGCTAAAGCTATTACACCATACTGGAATAAATGGAGCGCAAATAACGTTCAGCGATTTGAATCTCACCTTGAACAGGAGAGCGATTACCGTCATAAGAGACAGTCACGAGTATTACATCATGTGCTGACATACAGCCCAGAGGTGAAAATGGAGGCACCACATCACTCTGCTGTGCTATTGAGTTGGATGATTCCTGAGTGTACAGGAGGTGGTGAAGAGTGGGCTATGATGGTCATGCTCAGTAGTAATGAATCAAAGATGGAGTATCATTATATTTCAACAACATGAAGCTGTTTACTGCAAAACCAGTTATTAAACCACTCCTTATGTTCTAAAGTCAGTATGAGGTAAACCCATAAAGACCAAGTACTACTTTTTGTGCCAGTTTCCAAATTCAGTTTTCTCAATATTTAAATAAAGACCCAAACATCTATATTTACCAAAATGGTGTTCTGATATAAACTGTTTAATCTTTGTTGATCCACTAATATATGTAAATATTTGGTGTAAAATACAGTTATTCATCTTTTCATGGTCATCAGACATGACCCATTTGGGCATTCAGAGGCTTCATGGTTACCATGGAAACATTGTCATCTTCTACAACATTGATTCACCAGTAAAACCCACAGTTGGATAAATCACGGTGGATGGACACACACTTGGTTTATGTTCAGTTAAGGACAGATTTGCCCAAAAAAAAAACAAAAAAAAAACTTTTGTCTTTAATTTTTTTCTGTTTTTATACAATAATCATCAATTTTACTCTAAAGTTTTATAAACATCTGCATGATTAGTGAATTAAATGTTGGAAAATACCAGATTTTCACTGGAAAAACACAAAATACAGAAGATAATATTACAATAAATAATGATAAACCACTTAAGGATGGTTAAATATAGAGAAAAATTTATTTGGGAAGTGCCACAAATGTCAGACCGGGTCCTCGTGGGTTAAAATGATTAAAGGATAGTGGTTTTCTTTCGGGTTCTGAGAAGTCACTGGTATCACATATGTTGGCTGATGACTGGCTGCTTTAATCTGAGAAGCTCTGCTGAGTGGAGGCTTTCCACTTCAGTAGTTACATACTGAAACGATTGGAAAGATCCTATCAGTTGATTAGTGAGGTTAGCCAATCACATTCCAGTCCAGAATGAGGCACTAAACTAAAAGTATGTTTTATTTCCATTATTCTATCAGCACCTTTAGTGGGGATTAAATACAGGGGAGTCGTGTTAAGTGGTTACTCAGATTTGAAGTTTGTGATTCTATACAGATGGAATCACAATCAGTGGAGTAAAGGCTGAGATTTTAGTCCTTTACTTTGCAGTATTGGATTCTGTAACTTGTACAAGGTAACTCAGTAAACCTTGTCTTTAGAACCTTTCTTCCGATGTTGTTTCATCGTGTCGCCTTGGTGATATTCCATACATTGTAAACTGTGTACTTTCATTCACAGTGTATTTATTTTACATGGCTGCTGCTGCATTTATTTATTTCAGTCTGAAGAACAAACACAATCCACAGATCCATCCAGTCCTATTTAACCCATAAAGACCCAGCGCTACTTTTGTGTCAGTTCCCAAATGAAAATGTTCTCTGTATTTAACCTTTTCAACCATAAAGACCCAAACATCCACCATTGATGAAAACCATCTACTGATAGAAACTGTTTAATTCTGTTGATCCACTAATACATGTCAATAATTATCATAAAATACAGTTATTCATCTGTTCATTGTC
>JAPTGZ010000009.1:28953492-28963944 GCA_029814645.1 Fowleria isostigma
ATGGAGCCTATCCCAGCTACTTAAGGGCGAAGGCGGGGTACACCCTGGACATTTCGCCAGTTCATCGCAGGGCTCGGCCAAAGATTCAGTGAATAATTGTATATTTATATTGCGGTGTTCCTCTTACTTCCATTGATACACAGACACTTCTGCCTCTGTCTGGTCTGTACTAAGATGGCAGCTCTTTAGGCACGTCCCTTAGAGGCCAACGAGGCATCTATGTATATGTGTCTATGGATGAGCTGATGATTAATGGGCTCTATGCACAGCCCCACTACTTCCTGAACTTCAGGCAGCACCTCTGTTTCCTGTCTGTCATTACTGGACACACTGATGAATCCAGGTGTGTCTGCTACTTCTTGATGTGACTAGAGTGGTCAGTGGACCAGGTGTGTGGAAGAGGGAAATATGTAAAACATGCAGGACAATGGGCCACGAGGACCGGATTTGAGAACCATTGGTCTAGAGACATGTTCTGTTATTTCCTGTTTTACATCTCGCACAAGTGCCCAACGTACACTCAGGTCGCTCGTAGATTTGGTGTCTCCTTCATACTTTTTTGACCATATCGGTGAGACAGCAGGCAACTGATCAGTCAGGCTACCTTATCTGGTGGCGGTCAGCAGTTGGGTTGGTGTATCTTCTCCTTTAAAAGCCCAAACATCCATTTGAACATTAGCTACTTTACTTTGCTCCATCACTGTGGTCCACTGTCTCCAGATCACATCCCATCATAGTCATGTGTCTTTAAAAGTAGGTCTATAACTGAGCTAGTCATGCAGAATCAAGGAAAAAAATTATCAGACTATTAAAAGTCATCAAAACAATGATTATGCAATCAAGTACTAAGTCTTCTGTGTATCATGTGACTAAAACAGACAGAAAGGAAAACATGGAATGTCTAAAACACTGTTTTTGTCAGTACAATGTTATAGATATTGATGCAAGAATTTCTGTGATTTTGATTATTATCAAGAAAACCATGGAAAATGAATAGATGTCAGCTCTGAAATTAAACTACTATGAGATATTTTTGTTGTTATTAAATTTGTCTAAATAAATGTACCTTTAGTTGTACCAGGCATTAAAATGGACAAGAAGTTAAAGAACACAAAGGTGGTCTTCTAATATTTTCCACGACTAAGTAAAAAAACAAAACAAAACTGATAACATAGTTGTAGTTTTTAGATATCTTAATGCATAAATGCAGCTTAAACAGTTTGATAAGTACAAGCAAACCTCAAACATTTGAATGAAGATCTGAAAAATGCTGAAGTGTTTCCTGCTACTGAGAAATGTGTAGGTGATAGATGGAGGATAAAACCATCACACTCAAAAGATAATCTGTCCTTTGGTATTTTGAAGCATCACTTCTGACTCACTGAAATTGTTTGCGTTGCTTTGTGCTTTTACTCTTCAAAAAAGTTGGCATGTGTTCCACATTCTTAGCATCCTCCAGCAAACTTACTGTAATTCCGATGTTGTACAAGTGGCTCTCTGAAAGGGGAGGGGATGCGCCTGGATGGGTGTTGGAATTCACACAGTGTATCAGCAACACAATGCGGACAGCGGTAGACGGGACTGAACTTCTTTTCGATGGGATATTGAAGGATTTGCTGTCCCGGAGGTGTAGTCTGAGTGTGTGTGTGCTGATCAAACTTAACCAAAACTTCTATATTTTTGGCTGTTTTTCCCCCCCTCTGAATTTTAAACACGGATATAAGCCACATTTCGAGCACCTTTTTCCCGACTGATAAATACTAAAGAATTAATGCAGTGGATACATGTTATATTTAGCTTCTAAAGCAGCTTTAGTCACTATGAAACACAGCAGACACACTCGCCCTGAAAGAGGCTTATTCAAATGATGTAAAAAGCTAAGTTGACAACACAGAGCGGGAATTCAGGAGTGCTGCACTGCCGAGATGATATGACAAAAATAAATATTCAAAGGGAAATTGATATTTAAGTAATGTAAGGTAAGTTTGGGGGAATCATCTCAGGTAGGTACGCCGAAAGAATCTGATGTTCGGCCTTTGCTTTCTTTACATTTGCAAGTGGAAAAGCACGATACGCAAGAGGGATTTACGTTGATGGATGGGTAGCAAACAGGAAACAGACAAGTGTTTGTAACCGTTCCACAAATATGAGGTGTTTTTGCTGTGCGCGCCGCTTGATTGTCTGGATCTCGGTCCCTGTGAAACAGAGATCTAAGCCAGTGAAGGGCAGCTTGTGAGTTGCTGCCACAGTTAGTCGAGTTCTTTGGGCCTAGTATCGTTAATCCATGTCTATGAACAAGTGTGACAATAAGCTCTCTGTCTGAACAGCAATCCTCTTAGGCGAAGCTTTGTGGGTAAACTCGCCTCATGCAAATTCTAAACCCCATTAGCTTTAAGGGACTAGTCAGCTGCATTGAGATTAATGGCCAAGTGACTACTTGATTTAATAGGGTTATTTCACATCTTCCGGGGGAAAAATAAACAACAAAGTTAATGCAAGACATTTGTCACTGACGCCCTCAATTTCTCTTCTTTAAGTGGGCGAAGTTTCTTGTGCGTACAGATGTGTTACTTACTCAGCTTGGCATTAGAGGAATAGCCGTGAAGCCTTGCAGATGTTAAATACTGTTTAGTCTGGAACTAAGGAGTAATTATTTTTATAAGTTTTAATTGTCTGGAGTCGAGGAAAAAAGCCAAGGTGGAAAGGTTTTTTGCGCATTGTAGTAAATTACAGCGAGAGGATATCTGAAACTGTATTAGAGATAAATGCATCCAGGAGAGAAAGTGCTATGCAATTTTTCATTACAGGGTAAAAAATGAAAATCCTTATTTATCTTTTTCCATGCCGTCAGCTTACTCCAAACTTTGCTGCAGGGGATTACTGGCTGGGTGGGTAAGGCTCTGTCACCGCAAAGTGGGAGACAACGCAGTGTGACAACGGTGATCTGAGAGCGCCGCCGACTCCTCCAACTCACAGCTGTGGAAAAATGATTAGCCCAAAGTTTAGCAGGAGCGTTTAAATACTTCTTCATGACCTTTAATCCCCAATCAAATCAAAATGCCACCCTTCCCTCCTCCGCAGAACACAAGCAAACACTCCTCTTGCCTGTGTGGATGCTAAGCTCCCAGCATGCACAGCTTTCCAGAAGATGTGAGATTAGCTAAAGCTGAGTGATTACCTTAACAGGTGAAAATGAGTGTCATCATCCAGTGGAGGGCTTTAATGCTGGATCACATCATAAGAAAGCAGCCTTGAGAATGGGAGAGCTCGCACGGAACATAATGAAGGTGTTGATTCACGGAAACAGATCGTACATCTTACTCTTAATACATTATGGGACTTAAAATATGGCATAAGGTGAACTAGAAGGACGTTCAGGGAGCACAGACCAATGCCAAGAATGATTTGCTCATAATATTATCAAACTGTGATGGTTTTTGTTAGAGAAAAATCCCTACATCACCGTTTTGTGCTGATTTGCCATTTTTGAAACCTGTAGTTTGTGATTTGACCATTGCCATGTTACCTTTTTTTGGAGCTGGAAGTGACCTTATTAGGACTGCAGTGTGATAGATCAGACATGAGTCAACGCTAAACACTAGCAACTAATTTTTACCGTCTGCCCTCACTGCAGTGTATTGTCATTAGTTCGTTGTCCATCTGTATGTGCAAAAACTTTGGTGTGGACTGAAGTTGTAGGGTTTTCAAGTGCTGCATAACAGAATCATTTTATAGTTTTGTTAGTGGAACCTGTTAACCACCATAGACAGTCTGTCAGGAAGAAAATGTGTTTTATCAAATAAAGCAAAACTTCAAATGTCATGTCAAACCCAAAGCTCAGCATAGAAAACATTGCGGTGTTTTATTTGGTTATTAAGGATCACATTTTTTTTTTTTTTTTTCAAAGAGATTCTGAAGAAAATGCTGGAGACTGAAAGGACGTGTGATTAAAAAATGTGAACTTTTAATTTCACTGAATATTTTTCAAATACTATGGGAGCCAGGGCTTTTTGTAGGAGAATTTGGTAGGTCATTAGCTGTATTACAACTACCACATAGCTACATAGGCTACGTTCAGACTGCAGGCAAATGTGGCCCAAATTAGATTTTTTTTAATTTTTTGCCCATATGTGACCTGTATCTGATTTGTTAAAGACAGTTTGAGCAGCACAAATCAGATTTTTAAAAATTCCAACCCAGTCACTATGTGGTCTTAAGTTCAATACGTATCCAATTTTTTGCAATGTGATTTCAGTCTGAACGGCCAAGTTGCATTTATCTGACTTTTACGACATTGAAATGTGACCCAGGAGGAGGAGCAGGGGGGGAAATATACTTAGTTCCAATGAAGTAGATGATAGCATGTGGTTGGTACTCCCTTACATAATGTCATCTTTAAGCAGTGTAGATCCTCACAATGTTCGTGTTAGACATCATTCTAATAATCTATTATGAATTAATTATGAACTTTGGAAGAAACAAAACACATACCGGAATTACTTTTAATTTTTGTGCCACGAGATCTCCAGGGAAACAGAAGACATACATACTACTACTACTACTACTACTACTACTACTACTACTATTAGTATTACTATTACTACTACTGCTACTTCTTATCCCAATGACAAGAAAAAACAAAACACACACACACATTCAGAAGACCATTTTTAAGCCTTGTTGACAATGAAAAACATCTATTTCCAAACAGACTCTTTTTGTATTTTCAGTCCGTTCATTCAGCCATGTGTTTACCCAGTACTTTGTGCTGGACTTTCACCTCCCTGTTCTCTTACCCATCCATTTCTCACTGTCTCCTCTCAGTAGTTTTCCACTTTTCTCAGCCACTCCTCTTTCTTACTTGCAGTTTTCTCCCATCATTCCAGCCTCCACTTATCCTCACCTGTTCCCATGCAGTAATAACTACCATGTCTACTTTTCCCCTCGATTTCCTGTTAATTTACAACATGTATTCGCTCATTGTTTCCTTCGTGTGTATTGTTTTTTCCTTTTTTTTATTTCACCTCTTACTGGACTGAACTCTTTCAGGCTTTGCATTCGGGTTCTCCTTTCCTTTCCTTACCTGCTCTACAATTTCCTACCTCCTGACAAACTTCAGTCCCAGACTTAGCAATGTCTATTATTCACCTATTACTGAACAGTCACACTCATATTTTGGTAACACCGTCTCTGCTACTATAGAGTCACCATTGAACCACACTTTCCAACTTTACAGCGGATGACTCACTGAAATCACTTTTTACCGTGGGATGCTATGTGAGCTTCTTTCAGCTCCACCATTTCAACAAACTTCTTCATAACTGCGATGCTGTGCCACTATAAGCCTGTATTTCTAGGCGTTATTTTCCAGTTGTAGTATTTTGGTATAATATCCAGTTTTATTCCTTCTACAATAGCAAGAAATAATCAGACTTCAGGTACCATTTAGATAAACTGTTCTTGTCTGAGTGGGTCTCCATTGACTTTGACATAGATAAGAAATAGATATCAAAACAAGTAAGAGAAGACAAAAGAATCCAAAGTGAGATTAGACTGCAAAAATGACAAAACAGTGAACAGCAGACTGTGACATGACAGTGGAGATGGAACATGTGGGTGGTGGGTGGTAGAAATGATGACAGTGTTTACAGATTTGAACCTTGAATCAGTTACTGTTTATATATGTATATATATAAATATATATATATATATATATATATATATGTTTGAAGTGGCAACGAAAGCTAATGGAGAGTCTGTTTTCAGCCTCCTTCAAGAACACACATACACAAAAACAGTCTCACATACTAATATTAAATTGGAAATATTAGTATTAGCTTTTACTCTGACCACTCATTTGCCCTGATTTCATTTTATTACCATAAAATTCCACATATTTTTGGACAAACAATATTGCTGAACCTAGACCTGATTAACGGCATCAACTCAGATCATAACTCTGCCCCCACAGGCTCATACTGTAAGCACCAGGCATGATGGGTAATAACTGCATCTGCCTATGGAGCAGGGTCAATCTGGACTCATCAGACCACGTGAGCTTTTTCCATTGAAAAATAATTGAGTCTTTATGCTCTCTAAAAACTGATGGTTGTTTAAAAAATGAGAAGCCATTCACTGCATCAGTTAAAGGGTTAAAGAATTAGCTGCAGTTGAAATATATTAATCACTGCAGCAATTGTCCAATCCAAGTATCTTTGAGGTGGTTGTTTTTTAACTGGGATGTAAATTTGGTCACTTTGGTTGTAAGTACTGATGCTAGTGTAGTATGTCTGAGATGATTGTAGCTAGTTTTTATTGTCTGATTGGTTAGTATTTTAGTCACAGAGAATATGCAATAAATTTATATTTTGTGGGGCTGCAACTAAAGATAATTACAATAATCAATTAATCTGTAGATTATTTTAATAACTAATCAGTTTGTTGGATAAACACAAAAAACTTAATTTTCAAAGATCAATATTTAACTCAAAGCAATACAGGCTGCAGACAGATCACTAATGATTACATCCCCGCAAGGCTTTAAGTATAGTTAGCGAGCACTAGCTCACTACCTGGATTTGTTATGGCTAGAGACTAGCAAGCTATAGTCTCCAACCAGCTCCTGTTATAAGCTATCAAAGTTTTGTTTGATACGTTGTATGTATTAGTTTCAGTCAATGATAGGTAACGTTTGTCTGGTGGCCTGATGAACAGATGCATGGAAACATTAGTGTCTAACTAGCTAGCAAGCAGTAATCACAACATGTAGGCTATCTTAAGCTAGGTTTACATTATGCTCCCAGTGGCTACAGCAGCCGTGTTTGCCCGAAACATAGTGCACTGTGGGATTTTGGCCATTTTTTCCCTCCATATTCAAGTTTTCTTTAATAAACAGTGGATTACGTTTGGGCCAAACAGGGTTGCCATAGCCACTGGAAACATAATGTAAACCTAGCTTGAAAAATCTGGCCCGGCATTCGAAGGTTTTCGCCATGTTGCTCTGTGTTTTCCTCTGTTACACTACACAGTATGTAAGCATGCTTCAATAATAATATGGTCAAGACACAACAAATCAAATGACAAATTTGTTGCCAACTCTTTAAGAATTGATTTGGATTGATTTAATTGATACTTTACAAAACCCAAATAATAAAGTAATGTGTAAATAATTTCAAAAAATAAGCAAAAGTAACAAGGTAGTACTTTTGTGTCCTGGTTGTGAAAGCTTCATACATCTAAAATTATCAATGTTAATCGAAAGAAAGCTACAATGAGCCACTCACATAAGAACTAAACAGAACTGTAGTTTTAGCTTTTGTTAAAGGTCGAATCACTTTATTATCCCTGCAGGGAAATTTGATCTTTGTATTTTTACCATCCTAATACGTACAGTACCTGTCATCAGTATGACTAATAAATATTAGCATTTTTTTTAGACTTGGTTCCAGTTGTGTTATAAAATGAGAAATGTAAATGGTTTATTGAGGACAAGAATGAAGTCTCTGACCATACATTACATCATGTATATTTTCTTCAAAATCATCTTAGCAGTTTTCCTCATTATGCTTGCAAAATTAAAACCAAATCAACTGCAAAAGGATGACATACCCCCCAGCCCCCGCAGCATCGGAGAGTGGTACTTGTAACTGATTGAGTTTGCCCATCGACAGGAGAGGAGTCAAGGAGTTTTTCAAGCAGTTTACTGGAAAAATATTGAATGTGTTTTGAGTTCTTTTCCAGGAATGAAATGATTACAAATAACATAATGGGCAACACAGATGCACAAAAGCATGACAAAAAAGACAATTCTCCAATACAAATTATAAACGTATGTAACACGGTTAAAAAAACAAAAGACAGACAGATGCAACAATGTTACATCCTCCCTCGTATTTATACATAAACTAAAACACAGAAATCAAAGTCAGACTAAATAAAGTCCATAACATTCTGAAAACAATCATAACTCTGTCAACTTTATCACCATAATGTTTCTGTATTGATTTATAAGTTGCTTTATGGAGGTTTCTGTTTGGTGTGCACCATCCTTTATCAGCTCTGCAGTAAATTTAGGATCATTGATTGAAGACACATACGGCAGTAAAGCTTTCAGTCCTGTAAGCACTCCCAGACATTTCACTCCTCGGCCACACAACCATGTTGGCTTCATCTCCTCAACATTCCCGAAATGCCATTCATCCTGCCGCTGACTGACAATCAATGACTGTGCCAAGGAACTGATTTTGGCGGTGATTGATATGAGCTATTAACTTCCTGCATTTGAACACTGTGTTCTGGAAATGGAGCAGGACAGCGGTGACCCACCCAATGAGTCTGAATTGATCTGGACTAGATTGAAACCTCTAAATCTCCAAATGTCTGGATAAACCTCTGTAACTACCTCAGTCGGTTATAGATCACAGTGTTTGTTTGGTATCGGACTTTTTGATGTTGGTTTGATGTATCCTATTGAACTACTGTCCTGAGACCTCATCTGAACTGAGGATTGAAGACAGACCCTTTAGACAATATCCTGATACAGCAGTGTTTGGATGGAGGTGTGACCTCCGCCCTTACCCCCTTAGGGCAAAGACACACCAACCCGATTTTCAGCGGTCGGGTGTCATCAGACAGTCTGGCGAGGTCGGTTTGCATGAGTCTGGTGTGTTCTGTGCGAGCAGCCGTCATCACTCTTTTAAGTTGATTCAACATGTGTAATTGGCCGCCAGTGTTGGGTTTCTTTTGAAATGTATTCTATTGGAGATTACAGAATACACACCCAAAAAGTAATCATTACTGTAATCCATTACATTACTCAACCTGAGTATCATAATCTGAATACTTGGATTACTTTCACATTTTCTTGAAATTTAAGACCCTATGAATGTAGTAAATCCCACAATGTTATCTCTGTTGTAAACAGAATGATTCTTGTGCGTTCTGTTTTAGATGAATGTAAAACTCATAAACACATATGAACATGTGATGTACTGGTATAGCACAGAGCAAGTTATTGGTGTTTTGTCAGGTTATACAAAATAGACAAAAAAGTCCCAATAATAAAATATTCCATTTGTATTCTTCTTGTTGCACAGTAATATGTGGTTCTCCTTTCTCATCTCTCTTTAAGATGAAGTCCTGTTTGTATTTCCAAAGGTATGTGTTCTTCTTGCCGTGGCTCTGACCTGTCAGCTTTGACCCCGCCTCCAACTCTGACTCCGCCTCCATTATCTTAATCTGGATTTAATGGACTGATTTGTTCCCACAATTTACACTCAACACTAATCATCATAATATTTGCGTAGCATATTGTACTGAGAAATTATGGGAAATGTGTGGGAAACTGGATTTGTGAAATGATAGAAAGTAACGGAAAGTAATGAATTGATTTTTAAAATGTAACTGTATTTTGATTACCATGTAATAAAATTGTAACTGCAATGGAATACAGTTACTCATATTTTGTATTCTAAATATGTAATCCCATTACATGTAATCTGTTACTTCCCAACACTGTCAGCAACTACCCAGTCATTCAGTCAGACCAATCTGATTGGTGGAGGGATAGCTCTTGACTAGTGAATCAGTGAAGAAAAAGTTTACATGAATAAACTATGTCAGTAAATATATATAATATGTAATAAATATGTGAATACACTTATGTCAAGGAACATCACACTATTGTAGTCTTCTATAATAGGCCATCAACTGCTCATATTGTATCTGAATGAGTGCTAAGATGTTTTTGTGTTTCAGGTACATGGCCGTCGAACAGGCCGGGGGTGTCTGGCGTCAGAGTTACTTATGGATTTCATTCATTCCAAGAAGTGTACACTGT
The DNA here is from genome assembly GCA_029814645.1 of Fowleria isostigma. NCBI lineage: Eukaryota > Metazoa > Chordata > Actinopteri > Kurtiformes > Apogonidae > Fowleria > Fowleria isostigma. The sequence continues at coordinate 28,963,331 of JAPTGZ010000009.1, forward strand.
TAGCATTGTTAGCATAGTGCAAGTTTTTGGCTGCAACATCTTTCTTCTTCCACAAGAAGAATTCTGAAAGCTAACAATGTTTGAAATTTCTCCAGACATGAAGTTGAGTGACTGCTTTATGTCATCCACCTCCTCCTCTGTAATCACAGGGTTTTCGGTGGTGTTTTACTTGATTACTTCAAGAATGTGCGTATGAAATATCAAGCAGTAGTTCTCCAGCTGATATGTCTGATAACAATGACGAGGCGACCAATCACAGCGTTGATTGGCAAAAATAACACCAGAGTCCAGAAGAGGGCTCAAAAGACAGCGTCCACGACAAACTTTTACTGACAGTTTTATGCAGAAAAATACACAACGTTGCACGAGCAGGACCAGTTTGTAACACACACCAATATCTTCTTATCACTAGAAATCCATTCAATGAGTACAACAACAATCTTTTTTAATTACTCAACACTCTCTGCTGGCAATAATGACTGACAACGGGGCGGCCATAGCTCAGGATTTAGAGCAGGTTGTCCAATAACCGGAAGTTTGGCGGTTCGGTTCCCGCTCTGTCCCAGTCATGTGCTGTTGTGTCCTTGGGCAAGACACTTAACCCGCCTTGCCTC
>JAPTGZ010000009.1:29018005-29029645 GCA_029814645.1 Fowleria isostigma
GATTGGTTAATCTAAATTGTCCATAGGTGTGAATGTGAGAGTGGTTGTTTGTCTCTATATGTCAGTCCTGTGATGAAACTGGTGAAATGTCCAGGGTGTACCCCGCCTTCACCCTTAACTAGCTGGGATAGGCTCCATGCGATGCCCGTAACCCTAGTGAGGATAAAGCAGGTTCAGAAAATGAATGAATAAATAATCAGATCTATTCTGGGTTACTGGCAATCTATGAACCCAATTTAGGATGAATTCAACCAATAGTTTTGCTCCTAAAGTGTTAAACAAACAAAAAAAACAAAAAATCCCCTTTGCTTCCCCTTCACAGGCTGGAGTAATAAAACATAGCCCTCCACAACCCAGCCCACAATCACCAATCAATACTGAGCACTGTTTAGATGTCAAAATCCTCTGAACCTGAAAGATTCATTGCAGCGTGTTCTCTGTTCATGCTTTATTAGATGCTCTATTAACAAAAAATATTGATTTGATAAACACGTTAGTGCAGCAGCTGTTGGCCTTTGGTAACAGGTGGCATTAATGAGCCATGATCGAATCACTGTTTTCTACTGGTTCAGTTCTCTCACACAAAGACAAAAACATATGTAAATGAGAGAATACATTGTGTACGGCTACGCTGAAACAATAAGTGATGAAGAGGAGCAGAGTGAGACGTCGTTGTAACAATCCTGTCATGCAGTCGATGATGACGACGATGACTCTAATACGCAGTCGTGTTTGCAAATCGCCATGACGAGGAGGAACAGATGTAGCTGTTCTCGTGTAGTTTTTGTATTTCATAAAAGCCTGAAATTAATAGCTGTTGATAGTGACACAATATATTAGCTCTCAGCAGCTTCAGAAAATAATGCATATTGTAAAACTGCTCAACACCAGACGAAGTAGTTCCAGAGCAGTTCACAAAATAATAACTGGTTTAGCTTTTGGCTGCAGAGACAGTGATTTTAATTTACTGAAAGAAGTGCAAAAACAAGATGTTTTGGACTTGGTGTGGATAGCCATGCCAAGTTGTTAATGGATTTTTGTCATGTGCTCAATAAAAAAAAAATAAAAACACACAAACAAATAACCACTATCCCCTCAGAAAACTCTTTGCATTATCACTGATTAAGTATTTTGGGGTAATTTTGTACCTCTAAGACACAGACAAGTGTTTCAGCCGGAGTAATTAAATCACGGTCGTGACATCTCTGAGCATTTACATTTCACAGCAGATTAGGAGTAAAAAATGACAGCTCGTTGCGTCATGTTCTGTACTTTTCTCAAGGACATGCACAATACACCAAGTGTGAGATGCCATTTACCAAGATTTACCACCACATATGGCATATGATCAGAATATTAACGACCATCGGAGTCATGTCCCTAACATTTCAGGGGAATTATAGGAAGTTTTATTGGTCCTTTACATTGAATATGTTCAAGTTTCACTACTCTATTAGGCAAAGTAAAATACAGGGAATTTCTCAGTTTAATTCAGGGTTTGGAGTTGAAATGTTGGAAACAAGTTGGACAGATCTTTATGGAACAAAATTACTCTGAAATTAACAGGACTTTTCATCCTTTTATTGGATTAATTAGAGTATTTCATTTGGCCATGGCACACAGTGGGTAAAAGTAGAATATTTACAGTGTTAGTGCTGACTTTAGCACTTTTAATAAGGACGTGGAAAGTTGCCTTTAGCAAATACTGGGAAATGATGACTTAACTAACTTTAAAGGGGAAAAAGGAACACGCAAATGCAAAGATATCCTGTTGACTACCATACAACAGTTTAAGATTTTACCATGCTCAGAATATACTATAGCAGCAAATATTACTAAGGTTTTTTTCTGGATTGCACCTTAAAGGATTGACCACTTTTTGCTGGCACACAATTACGAACACAGACACAGCAAGGAACCGGTTCTTTTTAGAACTGGCTCCCAGTAGCTCAATTCCTTGAAATCCTTTGCCTGCTCGTTTAAAGATTCTGCTTATGGATTCCGCCTTTGTTACACATGAGTAATTACGTCACGCGCATGCAGCATTGTTGTTGTTGTTTTTTTTTGTTTTTTTTTAACTGTTTCTATTTAAGTTTTCAAATTTAAATAAGCAACCAAAACAAAAAAAAAAAGGGGGGGAGGATAGAGAATTAAGGTTAACAAACATCATACATTGGGGCAAAAGATAGGATTTTTCAATCACAGAGGGTTACATGCTTTACAGTCTTTTTTTTTTTCCAGGCCTTTCTAGACTGATCCAGTCATGACCTTATAGAAAAGGTTAGTCTCTCCATGCAGTTTATTTCACTGACAAGTTCAATCCAGTCATCCTTTGAAGGTGAGTTTGTTCACAGCCACATCCATGTGATGGTTTTCTTGCCTGCACCCACAAAGACTCTTTAACAGTACCTATCATGGGCCTTGAGATTGTCTGGGAATTTGTCCAGGTATAGGGAGACCAAATAACAGACAACATTGACACCAGAGATGGTGCTCATTTCTTTTGTTATCTCCTTCCAAAACGGCTGGATCAAAGATCATCCCCAAAATACAAGAAAGTGATCTGCAAGGGGTTCTCAAAAAACAAAAACATAATCCTATCTGTTGTCTGGGTCTGCTCTTGAATTCAGCTTCTGTGATTAAAGTCAAGATCTTGACAATCAGTATGTAATCTTGCCCAAAAATCAACATGATGGTGGGTATTTCCTCATCTTAATTAAGTGGAGTGTGGTAACTAGGGCTGGGTATCATGGCCAATTTCTTTAATTCATTCAATTTTGATTTATAAGGTTCTTAATTGATCACAATTCAATTTGATTCAATCTGATATCAAATTAATTCAATATTAATTGATTGATTCAGAGTCATTTAGTGATACCAAAGTACAATTTTGAGCTATAACCTGATTATGTGACTACCACAACCATGCATCACATTAATACTAGTATCAGTATTGACATTGAGCGGGCAGTGGTCCATGATTGTCAGAGATGTGCAAAGTGAAAGTGAAACTGAAGACATTTTACTTTACTTCTAACTCTCTGAACCCACTCCACTGTTGTATGAACCCACCAGGGATGCTGGACCCCATGAGTCTATCATGTTCATCCTCCCAGCCATCACTTGTGGTTGAATGTAGATCCAAATTAATATCCCGAGAATGTCTGGCTTTCGTGACCCCCCTTGAAGAGCCTCTGCCGACCAGACCGGCAGCCAATTCCTCCACATTGTGGGTTCGAGTTTGAGACTGGGAGGACCTGTGGCTGAGGTGTTTTCCCCACCCTTCCTCCATGCCCCTGCCACATAAAAACCATTTAAAGCAAAACTGAGATTCCCTGTCTCCCCCAGGGGCCCACGAGAAGGAGCCGGCCACACCTTGGCATCAGCGGAACCTGGGTCAGGTACTCGCAGTTTTGCTCTAAAAAAAAATCAATCTCATTTAGTCTTACTCAATTATGCAAAATTAAAATAAAATTGATCCAAAATATCAAACTGACTTTTTTCCCCTCCTGGCCCTAGTGGTAACTGTGATGTATTTTTCTTTCTGGAATAAAAACAACTACAAGGATACCAGAATGCATCACTAAAGTGCAGTAAGAATAGTCATGACCATTTATTAGTTTGTCCAGTGTCATAAACACACTTTGATGGGAGGACCATATTTGCCTTGTCATAGCTAGGAAACTAATGGGTCAATCATACAGGTATGCACACGCTCCTGTACGGCCCCACAGTGGGTACCTGAACTAACCTTTTACAATCTGTCGTCTACCTGTTTTCACTGACCTAAACAACACTGCCTACATTTGACACCTGCACACTGCACCACAGTATCCGGCTGTGATAGCACCCTGGTCGTTCACAGCAGGCTATTACCCAGCCTAATTACCAGGCAGCCAGCTATAAGTCAACAGCGGCTGGGAATAACCATTCAGGTCCGCAAGACAGAAAGTCTCACACGCCCCTGAGCAAACACTGCCATCCATTTTAATAAAGATGTCCCCTCTGGCAACCAGGGGAGGATGATAGGAAAAAAAAAGGGGGCTGATAAGGAGAGGTAAACGGAGATGTGGGCAGAGAGGAGGACGTCATGAGCTGCTGCAGGACAGTCAATGTAAACACAAGAACCATATTCTGTCAGATGGGTCCAGAGATTGACAGGGATAAACTCTGTTAAAGCGTGCAGGGTTTTGCTATGATTCATCCCTTGACCACATAAATATGGAGTTTTTCCAGTTCTAGTTTTTTTTATTTTTTTTTGCTGCCTCTACAGGACAAATAAATAAATAAATAACTAAATCCTGCCAGCCTTTGTTTTACAGAATATCTTTATACACTCTAGAACGCTAAAATGACTACAAAACACTACAAACGCTCAGACAAACCTTTTGTTTCTGGCAGTCTTTATGCTGCAGATGCTGTGGACCTTCAGATAAAATGTAGCAGAGGCAAAAGCAGCAATGACAAGGGAAGTTAGAAACTTAAGTTAACTTCAAAGTTTTAGTCGGAGTGTTTGAGGTGTATTCTATAAATTGTATGGATTTTGCCAGTAGTCCAGTACACGTGTCTGTACTGTCTGCAGTCTCCAGCAGGTGCTACACTGATTTAAGCCCTATTCAGACTGGATTTATTTATAATAGGTATGTGAGATAAAGTAATAATTGCCAGAGATTTTGGTCCTGTCTGAATGTGTCAGTAATCATTAGTGCACAATGTCAGTAAAGATTACCACAGCGTTTACTTTCTACAAAAGGGCCCAGGAAAATGACCACAGGTAAAACTAATTCCATGTGAGTAGACCAGTGAGTAATGTAGTCACAAAACAAATAATCAGACCTTCAAAAGTCATCAAAAACAATGAATAATGAAGTCAAATTGTGATATTTCAAGACATCTTTTGTCAAATTTAAGACCTTATATTCACATAAATAGCTGCACAATAGGCCTCAATTATTGTGTTAAACGAGTTTTAAACATGTTTCTATCCAGCCAAAGTTACATCTCCATTTGTCTATAACTAAGGATGCTCAAGTTGCTAAAGCGCACACTTACTCATTATATTATACTTACTCAATATTTTGCATCCTATGACTGTTCCTCATTTAATTTTGCAACTCCTAACAAATGGAATAAGTGGCAAAAACACAAAAACTTTACCCTTTCCTCCCATTGTCTTCTTTCAGTAATTCATTATGAAGTATATAGTCATGAAAAAAATTATTAGACTGTCAACAGTCTTCATAAACAATGGTTATGCAATGCAGTACTAACTCCTGTGTGTATCATGTAACTAAAACAGACAGGAAAGAAAACATGGAATGTCTAAAAGCACTGTTTTTATCAGTACAATGTCATAGATATTGATGTAAGAACTGATGTGATTTTGGTTATTATCCACAAAACGATGGAAAATGGATAGATATCAGCTCTGAAATTAAACTACTGAGATTTCTGTTATCAATATATTTGTCCAAACAAATGTACCTTTAGTTGTACCAGGCATTAAAATGAACAAGAAATTGAAGAGAACATATGGTTTAATGACATTTTTTTCCTCGACTGTACTGTATGTGTGTAGATATCCTGTCATATCCTGTTTACAAGTGGTGTTTCGCATGGAGGTTCTTGAAGAGGCACTTGATGAAGAAAGATGCCTTGTTTTTCCTAAACAGAGAACATCATGTTTTTCAGTTTCAGTCTGATAAAAACTAGATGTTTCCTGTAAAAACATGAGCCAGGTCGGACTGACATGGAGGGCCTGAGAAGACCGCTGTTGTTCCTATCTCACACAATGTGCCAAGAAGGTTGTCATGAGTTGTATAATGACACGTCACATTTTCACGTAGAAGTTTCGTCACTTTGCCTAGAAAATGTCTGTAAGACAGAATAAACGGAGAGACTTCCTCCTGACCTGCACCAGATGTGTGATGTGTACTTTTTGCCACAACACACTCTGTTTTCCAGTAGGTGGTCGGACCATTGCGAGTGTACTGTCGGAATTGGTGTATGGCAACCGCAATTCAGAAACAAAAGTATGCTGAAAGCACTGGTCTGAGGCACAGGACTTCTGATTGGTTTAGGTAAGCTTAGCAACGTAGCAGGGCTATGTGGCTAACAAAACAAAATGCTAGTAGCTTAATCATCCAGTTGATGGACAATATTAATATTATTGACAGTGATAACAGGACGTAACATCATACGCACATTATGACAGGTGGTCCGTGAATGGATTTACCCCTCCCACTTGTGATAGTTTTACTGATATTTCCTATCCCGTGTGAATCGGCCATTAATTTTACCAACGTCCTGTGTTAAAGTGGCATTAACCCGCATACCCATGTAAAACTAATCCAGTCTGAATAGTGCTTTACATATTTATATCCTCCTGAGACCAAGGAAAGTAAAACTTTAGGCTTTTTAAATTCACTTTTTTGACTATTATTTCGGCTGATATTATTCAAATTAGTTAAGTCATGAAACTCGTGTCCCCTACAGAGGACAAAAATGTAGCGCTGGGTCTCAAGAGGATATGACAATAATAACAACCCTTTTTCTTTCTCTGTTTATTTAACAAAATTCTGTCCACATGACCTTGGATTTAAAAACTATCTTCACACAACAACACAAAATGACTCCAAACTGTTCTAAATGCTCAGACAAACCACAGTTAGTGTTGTTCAACCTGAGGACACATTGGGTAATACAGGGTACAGTTACCTCAAGTGTTATGTGGGGTTGTGGAAGCTTATTCTTTACATGATGTGGATTTGTCCAAAATGCCGGTTCCAGTCTGTCTCCCAAAGGTATCAATGCTGACCTCAACCTGCTGCAGGTCATACAACCCTTCTTCCAAATTCTTAAGTTGTAGCGCCGCAACCCCTCGTCCGTCCGACCAGAGAAACAAAGACAGGAACCGAGGCAACAGAATTTTAACATCATGAGACATTTTCAACCACAGAGCCATGATTTTGGGTAGATTTTGGTTAAAATTGACATGTGACATAGGTGAAATAGACTGAAAACCATAATTTGGTAACCCTTTATCGAGCAAGTGACTATTTTTGTAATTTCCATACCTATTACAAGACAGTGGCAGCAATATGGTGTTAAATTTGTTTCTGTATTCTGAGAGGGCAGTGGGACATTTTGAAAACTGTACAGAGCAAGCACGCAAATTACATTTTAAGGAAAAATGGAACCTGCGCAAAAAAAATAAAAAATGAGGTTGAGCAAACAAGAGTCTATTCTGTGCTCTATAAATGTCTTTGCATTATTTGCTCAGATCATTATGCAGGTGTCACTTTTCATTCAGTTTCACTCCAAACTCTTCCTCCGTGTGCAGACGGTCCATTGTACGCTCACTCAACTTGGCCTCTTGCTCGCTCAAACTGTCGCCTAGTTACAGATAACAAGAGGAAATATTCAAAATATAAAAACACTCCAGATAGGTGCAAGATACACTAAAGAATCTGTGTCTCAAGACTATGTGCAATATACTGTATATAAAGAAAACGTTTAGTATTTACAGTCCAGTGCAGTAACAGTGCAAACAGTATGTGCTGATGGGATGCAATTTTGTTCACATAGATGGAATGTGTATTTAATGAAATTTTTTTTTTTTTAATCGGCTCAGAAAAACAGAGCCTTTTTTTATGGGAATGCAACATGCTTTTGTAATTTTCTACATATAATTTTTTACTTTTTAAAATTTTTTTGCTACTTACGGCAAGGAACCAAATATGGTAACTTCATTGACCTTGATTTTCTATGCGACAATAAAACATTTTGAAAAAGCAATACTGTAAACAATACTGAATCCTCTGTGTATCATGAAAACCCACACCCGAATTTATGCTTCTGAAGCTGTTATTGAGTAGTTAAGAAAACAACATCAGCCCAAATCCATATCAAATATTCAACATTTCCTCTGAAACTATTTGAAACGGTCTCAAACACTATCTTGTTTTGCACCTACAAATGGGAATATATTACATCAGCACAATGAGTGGCGTAATAAAAGCTTTACGTGCAGTTGTCGCTCTGTAACCAATTTACTAGAATTGGATTAGACGCAGAAAACTCCTCTGTGGATAGTTTTAGATGTTATCAACATTCAGCTGCTGTACAACATCACTCCGTGAGCTCTTCTGTGATTACTTTAATGCTATCAAAGCCCCGCTCCTTTTGAACACACTCTTAATTAGTACAACTTTAATTAAGGACTGCTTTATCCAGCACTGACTAACTGTTTTATGCAGGAACATCCACTTTCCTTCATGACTCCGCATTTCTAACCAGGAGCACGAGCCACAGACGCCCCTGCAGAGGATATCTGACTGCCTGTTGGGAACGATTATATCCGCCGATGATTGACGGCGCACATTGCAGGTTTAGCCGTGCTTTGGTCAGATGACTGTCCTCTGGAGACGGGATTGGCTGTCAGGATTGCAGAAATGCTTGTGATGGCTATATCATGTATCTGCTAGAGGGGAGAAATCTCATTAAAAATGACATAGGGATTATTAAAGCATTTTCAACTTGCACTGTTGTAGTCAATGTTATTAATCTGCAGCCTGTCTGCGTCCCTTCCACAGTCAGGATGAACAAACACTGTTGTACCGCAGTCTGTGGTGCGTGACACATACATTTGTCACATCACAGATAGGAGGTGTCTTTATGTGTTAGGTATATTTGTGTTTTTATATTCTTTATTTGGAATTTATGTGCTTGCTACTGGGATTTTTTTTTTTTTTACCCCACACCTTAAAGGGAAGGCAAGGGGTATTGTATTTGATACAGATTGTTAAGACTTTATCAGCAAAACTATTGGTTGGATTCATACCAAATTGGGTTTATAGATTACCAGTGACCCAGAATAGATCTGATGATGTTTTAGGAAAAGTAGGTCAAAGTTCAAATTTTTTTTGGAATTTTTCAAGTCTTTCAAACCTTTATCTTTCCCCATTTACTTATAATGGATGAAATCTCAAATGTCTGTAACAGCAAAATTATTGATTAAATTTATATCAAATTGGGTTCATACATTGCCGGTGACCCAAAATGGATGTCATTACATTTTGGGAAAAGTAAGTCAAAGTTAAATTTTTTTCAGAATTTTTCAAATCTTTATCTTTCCTCTGTTACGTATAATGGGTGAAATTTCAAATTTCTGTAGCAGCAAAACTCTTTATTGAATTAAGACCAATTTGGGTTTATAGACTGCCAGTGACCCAAAATAGATGTCATTACATTTTGGGAAAAGAAGGTCGAAGTTTCAGTTTTTTTAGGAATTTTTAAAATTTTCTCATTTACTTACACTGGGTGGAATATGTGTGAGGGGCGGGGCTTGATGTGCCTGAATATGAATTTAATTAAAATCTTTGGGTATCAGCTATGAATCATCTGCACAACTCTGACAAACACAATACACAAACCCAAACATAATTTACTTGTTTAAAATACACTACAATAATTTAAATTAGCTACGCTATTTATCCAGTCATGTTTTATAGAGTTCACTAAAGGAACAGAAAATATCCTGCTCACTGCGTATATGGGGTTTTTCCTCTTTTAAGAATAAATGCTTAAGAGGGAAAAACTTTTACGAATTCCTTCCTATATTCCAAAAATGAATGCCAAGCTCATTTGTGGTATCATATATTCATCGTAATCCAGTCATATTACTTCTTAATCACCAATAACATAATAAATGTAATTATTAATGTAATTTTCTTGATGTAACTTTATTATGACATTTCTATTAGACTTGAAATTACACCTCTGAGCCTTCTCAGGTTTTTCTATTAAATGTATAGGGATTCATGGCCAACATTGTGAATTCAAAATAAGATGTCGAGGAGGATGCAGATATTGATTTGCACTTGTATGAAATGAGAATTCGTGGGTACAAGGACTAGATATACCCATTTCCTACATATGAAGATAATGTTAATATTTTGACTTGGAACATTCATATATTTAACAAATATTAACTGAATTTTAAACATTTAGAAAAAAAGAAAAAATTCAGATGATTTTTATTATTTTTATTGATAATTTAGTCAGTGTTTTATGTATTCTTGTTCATTTTTTTGTAAATTTTGTGTTGTTGCTCATTTTTTGTACATCTCAGTCTGTTGTTTTATTTTTTATTCTTGCTAATTAGTCTACATTTTGGCACACCATTTGTTACGGTTCGTTTAGTTGATTATTTTATTCAGTTTTGTTCTTATATTTTTTTTTCTTTTTTAATTCCTGATCATTTTATTGATTTTTCTTCATCATTTTTTCTCTCCATTGCCCCATACATATTTACTCTCCATCCCATATTTGACTTGCTGTGATTTGGTTCCCTTATTTGGAGGCCTCATGCTCAAACGAGGCATTAACATACATCAAATTTGGCAAAAACACTGCTGCACTGCTCTCTACTGGTGAAAATAATCATAAAATGTGATGCTTTTATCCTAATCAGAGATACAGCTTGTGTTTTGCAGCTGCTTCCAAAATGACTTCACTGACTTCACTAAAATGAATACAAACCTGAATATTTTTTTTTTTTTATCCATAGTGCTATCTCCTTCTTTCTCTGTGCTCTAAGTGCTTCATGTTAAACCTCTGCGCCTTCTGCTGTCATCCTATTAATTCCTACTCATACTTATTCCATTTCCACTTTTAATTTCAGGCCACACATATGCACTCATACAAATATACTTATAGCTACGTAGCAAATCAGCCAATGAAATGTTAACTGAGAGTGAGATTAGTGGATTAACATGTACCAAAGTAGCTTGTTGAAAGAAGAGAACACTAGTTTAGCTACTGGGGCAGTCAGCAAATCCACGAGGCAGACAAAACACTCAGCGCTCCCCACTGCACGGACCAGGACAGAGGTTTAACTGAGCTACAACAACACTATCGCTGTAAGTAAGTACAAGGAACCAAGTGAAATGTTTATGTTTTTCCTATGAGGACCTCTGAGAAGGAAGATTATTACCTTCATGCTTTAATCTGTTCCACAATCCATTGATCTAATTATGGAAACATGTCTACGAGAGGGTTTGTAGACTTAAGTGGGGAAGTTATTTGACAGCTCATGTAAATACTCTGAATACACTTGGTTAAAACATATAGTACATGTAGAGGAGTTCATAATATTAAAGCAATGATACTTATTTGGTGATAATGATTGTCAATAATAATCCCTCTATCCCATTATGTATTCTCCACTGCCCTGTTCCTGACCCCGGTCTAGTCCGAGGTTGGAGAATCCGGCATCATGTTGAACGTAGAAGGCCAGTGGTCTGAGTATTTGGCCAGAAACAACATAACGGGCATCATCCAGTGGCTACGGAGGATCACAGATAATGGTACACAAAGACAAAACTACGCCTGGATAAGTTGAGTTGACTTAAGAAAATTGAAAAAAGTGGTTGCCTTAAAAAATTAGGTGATGATTAATGAACTTTTTAAGTACACTTGCAGAAAAAAATGATTAAACCATCCTATGTTTTTTTTTTTCAATTTCTTGTTCATTTTAATGTTTAGTACATTTGTTTGTACGAATATAATGATAACAACAAAAATATCTCATAAGAGTTTAATTTCAGAGCTGATATCTATCCATTTTCCATGGTTTTC
>JAPTGZ010000009.1:29356517-29368933 GCA_029814645.1 Fowleria isostigma
TTCTCATGGTCATCAGATATGACCCATTTGGATGTTCAGAAGCTTCGTAGTTACCATGGAGACATGATCATCAGAAACACTTCATTAATCCCCAGGGGGGAATTTGTGTTACAGTTGTTCCAACACAGTTGAAGTCATTTCATTTATTGTTTATTTTGAGCTTGTGCACTCCATGTACAATAATTATTATAAACATTTCATCATATGTATACAGATATATAGAGAGAATTTGTTGCAAACACCACATACATAGAGAATTTACACAAACAATATGCATAGAGAAATATACATGTATATACTCTATGTCGATGTATCCATGTATGTGGTGTTTGCAACAAATTATCTAAAATAAGAACGAAAGCAACTCAAGAGCAAGGAAAAATAGATACATAAGTAAACAATATGTGCCAGAATGTACAGAAATGTACAAGAGATTTACCAACTGGCATGTCATCTTCCATAACATTGATTCACCAGTAAAACCATGGAGTTGGATCAATGACAGTGGATGGAAATGCTTTGGTTTATGTTCAGTTAATGATAGATTTGCCTGAAAAAGTCACTTTTTCTTTCAGTTTTCTCTGTTTCTGGCACAATACATTGATATATTTCACAAATAATCATATGCACCTGCCTTTTTCTTTTATCACAAATCAAAGTCAGTTCCAAGTTCGTGAATCTCTTTACAACTGTTGTCGGTTGTTTGATTCAAAAATAAAGATTGAATTACAGATTACATCCTGTATTGTTAAATATCTCTGAGAAAAGTGCCACATCTGTCTTATTTGTGATTGGTTCACTCTGTTCCTCTTAGTCCCACCTTCATATTAGAAGTCAAGCCCCACAATTCCAGTATTGAATACTGAGAAAATGGGATGGCTGACCAGGCTAGCACAATAGTAACTATAAAAAAATAAGTATTTTAATTTTCTTACATCTGTCTTGTAAAATTGGGTGAAAACATTATGAAAATGTAGTAATTCAGCAAGGCCTTTAAGCATTAAGACATGTAAGAAATTAAAATCCACACTAAATTGATGTTTGTGCTAATGGTGTCTGGCTAATTAACATGTTAACACTAAAAAGTCTTTCAACGGATCAACCTGTGGTGAGTAAAATCTCCTTTCTGTCTCTACTTCCACTATGAGAATGGTAAATTGGCTGCACTCTGGCTGGACCTGTGACCTACCAGCAGGGATGTTCTCATTTTCTGTCGTTTAAAAAAAGAGAGAAAATTAGACTTGAATGACGCAAGCTAATTTACCTGCTTTTCCAGCCTTTTTTTTTTTGTTTCCAGAAGCTGTACTGACACTAGAGCAGCACTTGACTCGCAGGTGACTGAATGAGGGAAAATTGCCGTGAGCACTTCTGCATTACAAGAAAGTCAAAAGTTTCTCTGGTTAGTGAAGTGTTTTCATTATAGTGCTGCACTCCCTCCTCAGGTTTCACAGCCTTATATGACAGTTTTTCTAAAGATGAACAAGTCGAAACTGTCAGGGCTGGTAAGGAGAGGAGTCGGTGGGGTGGAGGTTGAGGTAAGGCGCTGGCTCCATCACAGCCATTCTCCAGAGTGACTGTATGTACTTCTGAAGCCGGAACCACCGGGAAGCCAGCCAATTTAGTCATTTATATGTCTGTGCTTTCTGTTCTCCAGCATTCTAATCAAAGGCAATGGCCGGCTGTGCTAATCAGGAGGCTGAAGGCCTGGCTGAGTCACGAGCTGGCCAGAACATTTCCCCCTTTCAAGACGTCGGCTGGGCTTTAGTCTTTGAAGAAGCAGTGAAGGGAATGGATAAAACAGTGGATAGTTTTGGTTATCTAAAAACAGTGGTTCTCAAACTTTTTAATTCAATTCAGTTTTATTTGTACAGCCCAATATCACAGCAAGGTTGCCTCACAGGGCTCTACAGAATTTGTTGAATATGAACATGAGCAACAGTCAACAGTGGAGTACCCACTGACATGTATTGTTTTAGTACTCCCATCTCTCGCTTCAGCATTTTTGATTGGAAATAATGGGGCAAAATTTGTTCCTGTGCCGAAGATGTCTGTTTTTATTTTCAAAATCTTTTAAACAAAAACATTTATTCATTGTAATCCCAGATAAGTTGAGTTTACTTAAAAAAATTTTGAGAAATGGTTGCCTTAAAAAATTAAGTAATGATTAATGAACTTTTTAAGTACCTATAACTTACATTCAGCTAAGATTTTAAGTAAAATGTACTAATAAAGTTCATTAATCATTACTTTTCTGTTTGAAGGAGATATATGTATATATATATATATTTTTTTTGAAAAGCAATTATGCATTTTAAAACATTTCCCAATGACCAAAGGGTCAGCGGTTTGAATCCTGCCTCCGGCTGTCCACATGTTCAAGTGTCCAACACACTGAACCCTAAACTGCTCCTAGTAAGGATTAGCAGCAGCAGTCTACTGGTGTATGAGTGTGTGCATGAATGGGTGAATGTAAGGCTTTGTAAAGTGTTTTGGGCATCATGAAAGTGTAGAAAAACACCAACCATAAGCTCATCCTGAAGAATATGAAATAGGATTGTTCTTATGGACAAAAAGTGGACTAAATGGACTGATTCCAGAACCCGGAACGATGGAAGGACTGAATAGTGTGAATATAATGTCTCTACCTACAGGAAGCAAAACCTGTTTTTTGTTTTGTTGTTGTTGTCAATGCAGAATTTTCATCAATAAAAATTTAAGTGGAAGAAAAAAAATATAATTGTTCTTAAATGTTACTAAAGCTTAGAGGGCCTCAAAGTTTATAAAAATTTTAAAACAAAATAATGAAAAGGTCAGGTGTGTCAATTTTATTAAATGAATGTATTCATTGTATTTTACATTTCAGCCTTATTTGTCATTGTTTACTTTGTATTCAGTACGTAATGACTTATTCAATTTATTTTTTCAAAACGGTTTCAAGTACCTTGGGTTTCCTCCAAGTTCCCAGATGGGGTACATGTACCCCCATTTGAGAAGACTGATCTAAAACACCACAAAAGCCCACTCTGTTGTGCATAGCACTGGGGCCGTCCTGGTACAGTTTCATTATAATGAACCTGAAGCTGATGTAATTGACTTATCAGATATCAGACCAAGCTGAACCAGATCACAGCGCCTGATGAGTTTGAAGCAGAAATATGTAATGATGCAATATTAAGCCCAAAGCCAAAATGTTCATCAGTCCCCAGTCTTTTTGTCTCCCAGAAATGGATGAGTAAAGTGACCTGGTCCCTGAAACCATCATTGAGGCGGGGCTGTGGTGTTGTGGTTAGCACTTGTACCTCACAGCTAGAAGGTTCTGGTGTTAAATAGTCCTGTTTTCTCCTCTTTCCCCCGCCATTAAAAATAGGCAGGTGTAGGTTCTCCTGAAGATCTGCAGTCGCTCCCTGTGTGCCTTTACTGGCTGGTAAAGTGCTAATGCTAATGCTAATGCTAGGTGCTGTGTGCATTGAGATGGGTAAAATGCAGAAACTGAATTTCCCTGTGGGGATAATCAAATGAGTTTAAGACATTGTGCAACTTACTGAATTAACCACTTACTCAGCATGTTCACATAACACAGAAAACCAAGTCAGCTTTTCTTGTGTCTTTCTTTACCGTATTATCTCTCCGACTACCACCTCAGTGACAGACCAAAATGAAACAGCTTTGGGCGATTTGTGTGTGTTCAGCCAAGGATTATTTATGAAGTAGAAGCATAACTTTTTAATGCTGCTCTACAATTATCGTGGAGTGTCTCGGAGGTCCTTAACAGAGTGCGTTATCTTCTCGAGTATAAGCAAACACTGTTGGCATCACGTCAGATTCAAAACACGCTCCCAGCATAATTTTGTTTTTTATTTATTATTTAAGTGAATGAGTTATTTTGTATTGGATTGTACCTTGTTGACAGTCTTAGTACAGTGAAGTTTGTCTGTTTCATGTTGAGAAAAGCCTGATGTTTTGATTTAAGGAATATTTCCTCAGTGGGTTTATTCTAGAGTTGCACTGATATGACTTCTTCA
This sequence comes from Fowleria isostigma, assembly GCA_029814645.1. Classification (NCBI taxonomy): domain Eukaryota; kingdom Metazoa; phylum Chordata; class Actinopteri; order Kurtiformes; family Apogonidae; genus Fowleria; species Fowleria isostigma. The sequence goes on from JAPTGZ010000009.1 coordinate 29,360,540, forward strand.
TTTCCGATACCGATGCTGGGGCCTTGCTTAGCGTAGCCTCTTAAAGCAGCATATGATGTTTGTCCCAATTTTTCATCAAATATATAAAACTCGAGTGATAGCCTAAATATCGCAAATCCATTCATTTTTCCATGATTACACCTGAATTACTTCCCTTATAATGAGCAACTTCAAAGTGCACTCCATTACAGTCAGTCCCAAACTTAAGCCAAACCATCACTCAGGCCTTTTCAGAATTCCATGCAGCTGCAGCAGCAACAAACATGGAAGTGGCTTCATTGCTTCTTGCTGCTGCAGCTGCATGGAATTCCAAAAATGCCAGAGTTTAACAATCTGCTTTAATGATATAATATCATTGTTGATTTAAGAAGGTCCAAGCCTTACCTGGTGTGGTTTGGCTGAAATACCTCTGTTGCAGCAAATTTATACGAGTTTAGAAAACCAGGCAATTCATGTTGGTTTAAATTTATATTAAAATGATGCATTATTTATGTATTTTCAGATATTTCAGTTGATTGTTGATAGTAAAAGAGAGTCATAATAAATTCTTTAAGTAATTTTAGGAAGCGGTTTTATTTTGAAGTCCGTCAAGACAGGAAGTGCCTTTTAGATTATATTGACAAAAAAAAGAAACTTTACACTTTCAAAATGTCAAGTATCAGTTACCTGTTTGTGTTCTGTAGCTGCAGCATGTTTTATAATAAATGCTCAGTTTGAGAAGAAACCCATCTGGTCATTAAAGACCCAAACTCCAACTCCACTCCAACCTCCAAATCACAGACCCCTTAGTTCGCTCCATGTTGCCTTTTTCTATTTGCAACAGCTCCACTACACTCAGCATGCATGATGTAGCCTGTGTTACAAAAATTTAAAGGGGAACATTGGTCTTACGGATCGGTTCTTTTTACAGATCTTTGATCCAGCTAAAATGTGATATTGACGATGATATCTGATCCTAATATCGAAATGTTGCAACCTTAATTTATTCTCCATTTAATCACTTTTTTTAATGTAATTTTGGTCCATTTTATTCATTAAGAGCACAAAAGTTAAACCCAAATACAAACTTCATTATTATATCAGAAAACATATTTGCTTTATTCATACTTACATCCGCTGACTTTCCAAACATGTCAATGAACCAACAAATTAGCCTCGTTAAGATGCTGCCTTCATTTCACAGTTTCATAACACCCTCAAGGATGTAATTAATCCACTCTTTTTCTGTTCCATTAATGGAGAAATGGTTAAGATATTGTACATGCTACATAAATACTGAACCGGACATATAGAAGCATTTCTCTTTTCTGCAGTGGGTTCCATCGCCTATTTGTTGGTACTGAAGGATCTTCTATCTGGGGCATCAGTTGGCTGATGGGATATTTTATTTTGCCACATACTGTATGTTAATTAAGACTTGCATCCACAATATCTTAAGGCTGGTGTTAAAAATGCTTAAAGAGGAGGAAGTCTAGAGCCACTGCAGAAAAAAAAAAATAACAAAAATGCATTTACATATTTTATTTAGCTGCTGCACTTAATGAGAGTGACTTGCAGAGAGAAGTCACATTGGCTTTGACTAGACGCCAGCAGAACTCAAGGATATGGGAAACGAGCTGTCACTAGACCGGTGCCAAAATGGAACTTGCAATATTTCAACCTAAAATAACTTCTATTAAAAGTCGTGGATGAATAAATCACATTCAAGCAAACCTGCATTGGGACAAAAATGTTCATCAAGGTTAATGGCTTCACTAATATGTTGTGCGAGTCACTGCCAAGCACCTACGGATATAGGATTGGATTTGTACGTTATAGAAAACCAAAGTGAAAGGGAAAGTTCCAATTAGGCTTTTTCACACCAAACCATGAAACAGAACTGGGATAAAGCTTGCTCAGTTGGAAAGATAATGGTGCTAATCCATCAGAAACAAGATAATCTAGCGTTATTTATTCTATTTAGAAATGAGCTTCAGCAGCACACACTGATCAGCCATAATACTCTGACTGCTGACAGGCAAAGTGGTAATAACCCATAAGGACCCAGTGTGACTTTTATGTCAGTTCCCAAATTAACTTTTCTCTCTATTTAACCTTTCCTAAGTGATTTGTCATCATTTATTGTAATATTATCTTCTGAATTTGGCATTTCTTCCAGTGAAAATCATCTATTTTCCTATGTTTAATTGACTGATCACCTTGAGATTTTTAGCGTTACCGCCTCTACTTTAGCAGATTGTGACGACACGTTTGATTGAACGTAAGTTTACTGTTATTTTCCGAAATATTAATAAGAGATTAAACTTGGTGGAGGGTGAAAACTTCTCTTTTGATGTAAATTTCTTCTTTTTCTGTACTGTGTATCGTGTCTCTTGCACTTTGAAGTTCACCGGAACAAATGCTGCTTCAGTAATGCATTTATGTCAAAGTAAGATGGTAAGTTTGAGTTTGCAAAGTTGTAAACAAGAAAAGGGTAAGAAAATGATCTTCTGGAGTCGGTGTTGGTTTGGTTACAGAAAAAGGGAACATGCAGTGACTTTCAAGATTACATATTACAAACAATAGTCATGTTTTCTAATCTTTCATATTCACTTTTTGGTAAATGTATTCTCTTTTTTTTTTTTTTTACACCTTGAGATAGCCTGGTCAGTCATCCATCTTTCTCAATGTAGAAATCCATCTGTAATCAGGGGGGCTTGAATCCAAATATAAAGGTGGGACTATCAGACACCGAGTAAACCAATCATAGATAAGATGGACATTATGCTTTTGTCAGAGACACTTAAGAATAAAGATTGTAATCTGTAATTCAGTCATTATTTTTGAACGAAACAACCGACAACAGTTGGAAGTAGATTTGTGGACATGGAACTGACTTTGACTCACGATAAGAAGAGTCGATGTGTATGATGTGTGAGAAACACCCGCCACCCAAACTTATGATTGGTCGGTGCAGAATAGATCGTGTATATTTCACAGCGATCGACCTACAGTTCCAGACTGTTTTCTCAGTATTGAGTACATTAATAAAACTGGATGGATGACCAGGCTAACCTTGAGAGGCTTGCATAATCAAATAACACACAGTTGCAGAAAAAAATTATTAGATCACCCTATGTTTTCTTCAGTTCTTCAGTTCAGTTCTTCAGTTTCTTGTTCATTTTAATACATGGTACAACTAATGGTAAGTTTTTTTGGACACATATAATGATAACAATAAAAATATCTCATAGTGGTTTAATTTAAGAGCTGATATCTATCCATTTTCCATGGTTTTCTTGATAATATTCAAAATCACATGTTGAGCATCAATATGTATGACATTGTACTGACGAAAACAGTGCTTTTAGACATTCCATGTTTTCTTTTTTGTCTGTTTTAGTCACATGATACACATAGGAGTCAGTACTTGATTGCATATCCATTGTTTTTGATGACTTTTTTTTTTTTTCTTTTACAACTTAATTTATCATTTTTCCATACCATCAAGGCTGATATTTTGGGTATTTTCTTACAAGAGTTGTTGTCTTGCCCCCCGCCCCATCCAGGTGGCATCCCACAAACACATTCCCATAAACCCTCACATATCAAACTGAAGAACCCAACATAAAAAAAAAAAAAAGAAGGCAAATGTAGTCAAATATAAAACAAACAAATCCAAAACAAGACAGACAGAGGAAAATCAAAACAATCTGTGTCATTATCATCATTATGGTTGTAACACCAACATTCAGGACCTCTGGTACATAAAAAGAAGTAGTCCAACAACCAGAATATGGACATTAAGAATACTAGGGTGGCAGTCAAAGAGAAAGAAAAATAAAGACAGTAATAAATAAAAATTATAAATCAGGCAAAAGGCAGGCTCTTAATATGTCTGTCTGAGTCACACACACAGAAGTTGCATAACCATTGTTTTTGATGATTTTGATGGTCCAGTAATTTTTCAGCGACTGAAATTATAATATTTTCTGATTTTGATTCTAACAGTAGAGGAGTCTGAAACAGAACCCAGTGGTACTTGGCTTTTGTGTCTGGTGTACAACTTAAGCAGCTCAGCTATCACAAATATAGAACGTATCCTGATGCGTGATCAGAGATCAACCAGGTCTGATTCCTTCTGAAATGTCATCACAGTGAAATGTCTTAACTCTCAATCAGCTCTTCTCCTGATAAACTCACTCAGTCACTATCTGATCAGCTCGTCTTTTCTTTCTATCCACCCATCTTCAGTCGAAATCTCTTTCAGCAGTCGCTGACCAAGACATCACACAAAACACCGCTCTGTTTGAGGAGACACCAGCAAAAGAAGCTAAATTTAGCACGCACACACACCATCTGCCTTTCAAAAACTCTCTAACAAAGGCTTGTGCGCTCGCGACACCACGGTTGGGAGGAGGATGAGGTGTTTTTTCCAGCCTCCCCTCTGGTGTATCGTCTTGCTATCATCTTGAGCCCAGAATGATGAGCCCAGGCAAGACGATAGCCCTGCTTTGTCTCAGTGAAAAAGACATGCATTCACACAGCGGGTAAGCCCTGAATGTGGCCAAGTTAACATGGCTGATAGCCTTGAGTTAGCAGAGCACAAAAGTAGGCTTTTATGGCTGATTGGTCTTTTATGGCCTCTGTGGATCTTGTCATCGTTCAGGCTAATGTCATCAGTAGCTACTCCTCTGGAGATAGTTGCATTAGCCTGGGTCTGCCTACTGCGTTAGTGCCTACCCATTGCATTATTGTTTGACAGCTCCAAGATAAGATGAATCCTATGCAATCCCTGTAGGGTAATGGGGTCACTGCAGCAGGACACAATAAATGACACATAGGACAACACTGTGCAGTTTATCACAGTTTCCGTCTGTTTGTGCATATGAGTGTTGGTATAATAGAAACGGGGTGGGGATGTGGATGAGAATAGTGATTAAAGAGGATGTCCTTCAACAGAATCAATATGGTGTAATTGCATCCGTGGCGGGTTTTCCCTGTCTTGGCGGGGCGATTCTGTCCTGGAAACAGAAAAGCCAGATGTAGCAGGGCAACCAGCTGCCATAAACCAGCGAGCGGAGTTAGTATCCCCGTCAGCGGTGCCCAGAAAAGCCTGTTAATGACCTTGTTTCTGTTCGAACATCTTAATCAAAGCTGTGGTATATTTTCTTAATAATTTATGAAAGGCGCTGTGTTCACATCACGGATCATTCGTACTCGTACAACCAACGGTGCACCGATCTGACTAACAAGTGTATCACAGCCTGATGCGTGGTGGAGCTCTGTTCCATCGAGCCCAGTGGAGTTGTCGGAGAGCCATGCTGGTGCACCGGGTGGTATGTCCTCTCATTACCACAAACACACAAACTGTCATTTACTTTCCATCGCACACACTCTGTCTTGGAAGTTTTCTTTTTTTACTAGAAGCCAGTGAGCTTTGAATGCGGTGCCTAAGATGAAGAATTCAGAGGTTATTAAAGAGATGCATTACTGTGAGCAAACCAGGATGCACTGTCCACAAGGAAAACATTTCTCTGTTTGTGCCTCTGGTCCACCCACATGTAAACAGTGTTTTATGTCAATGAAATGGAGATTTCTCTAAACTGCCTCCAGACTGAAGATTTTTTTTTTTTTTAAATACTCTGGTTTGTGTTTATCTGTGTGGAAGGGGAATAAATTGGAAAACAATGGTGCCAAAACCCAATTGGTGCATGTTTATTCTTGGTTAGTGATTATGTATATAAAACATCAGGCGTAGGAGTCAGTAGTAGATCGCAATCAGCTCTGACACATTTGGAAGCACATCTATGGAAGACGTAGAGATATCTATATAATATAAAGAAAAAGCATCAATTGAACCAACAGTTTTAATTTAACCCAAGCTTAATTTGTTGTTGTCGCTTCACGTAATGACGGACTAAAGCCTCTGCATCTGCTACGCTCAATGTGATCTGAAGGTCAGCAGGTTTTCTGAACATTTAAACTTAGACTTTTTTTGTCATTCTGTCAAAAAATAAATTTTGATAGAGTCGGTTCAACAGGCAGCAGCAATACTCTCAAATGGGTAAGGCTGCCACGATTGATAACTTTTAAATCGAAAGCGGATTTTATAATTAGTACGATTTTTATAGAAGGTTCATCTCTCGTGTCTCCGCACCTCCAGGCTATCATAGACTCGTCTGTGAGAGTGGTGTCAGGGATTCAAGATTCTTTATTGTCATTTACACTGTGCACTTCCATACACAAGAGCATGAGATTTGGTTTCTCAATCGGTAGTATCAGTGTGAATTAAATATCAAAAAATAAATAAACATCCTAATTAATTAAATGGAAGAAAAACATAAAAAGTATCATAAACAGAATAAAATTGTCTGTCAGGGAATCAGTGTAATGACCACAGACCTTAAATCTGTGATGACATCATCACAGAACCAGGAATCACCAAAAGTTCTGTGATGGGCCAACAGAAGTGATATCGATGTAAGCCGTGGTCTATGCATGTATCCCCCAGTTCATATATGACTGCATGGGGATCACTCATCTTACGTGGTCCATCTTACGTACACATGGCTGATGCCTGTCACTGACCTACCGTATTTTTCGGAGCATAGGTCGCACTTTTTTTCATAGTTTCACTGGTCCTGCGACTTATACTCTGGTGTGACTTATAGTCTGAAAAAATACGGCACATTGGTATACCTTCTGTGGGCCCATCATACAATTTTTGGCAATTTTGTGATACCGTCACAAATCTGAGGTAGGAAGCAGTGCATTTTATTGCAGGCTGCACATGAAAATGACATGCCAACTTGTGTTGTCTTTTGTAGCTTTAACCAAAAACCAAATCAAAAATCAAGTTTGTAGAGGAAAAAAAAAAGTATTTTTGTCCAAAATCATGCAGCCCTACATACATGTTATTCAGGTTATACATACAAAATAGAATAAATATGCTTATAAAGCTATAAAATATAGAAGATTTTATAAATATGCATATAAAAAATGTGTGTAAGTATAAAAAATTATGGGTCTCTGATTTAAAAAAAAAAAAAAATCAGGACTATATTTATAGCATTTTGTACTATGTTTTATGTTCTTATGTGTATATATTATAAAACAAAGGTTGTGAAAGGGGAAAGTACCAATTAAAAAAAAACAAAACCTACAGCTATGTTAGCCTGAACAGTTTGAGAAATTGTTTGGGAGACAATCCACTTCTTCAGCTGTATATCTCCAATTTACTGGATCTTCGTCATCATCAGCCACTACTGATATTTAACAAATACTCTACAAATTACTTGTATTACTGAAATAAATAAAACCTACTGCTTTTCATGCTTCTATGGTCCTGAAAGAACACACATCTCCTACTTTTTTATGTTTCACAATTCTCATTATTCCTACTGTTGCTAATAATACAATAATGATAAATCACAGATAAACTGATTAATCCATCTGCATTTTCATAAACAGCCATTAAAGGAATGAGAATAGAACAGTGATTTGATTACAGTCCTGGTAGAGGTTCTATTTCCAGTCATTAGAGATCACATGTGGAGTGAAGATTATAGTATCGACTGTGTTTTTTCCTCTCCTTGTGTCTTTCTATCTATAGACTGACATGATCATCTGGAGCTGAGGATCATCTATCGATAATCTCCTCTAATGTAAATCACTGCAGAATCTGCTGTTCTATGTCAATGGCATGCAATGGTTGCTTTGGATTAGAGCTGCACAATTTATCGTTTGAGCATCGTCACCGCAATGTATGTGTGTGCAATAGTCACATCGCAGGTCCTGTAATGTAAGAGGTGAATAAACTCAACTTTTTAAAATTTAATTTCAAGGGTACCTGACACAGCCTGCACACAGCGATCCACCAGTCACAATTGGTCTTAAGTAGTTTGCTGAAACAGAAACATGGAGTGAGTCACTGAAAAATGTGCAATGAACAAGAGAAAATCACTGAAAATAAAGTAGGAAATCACAAAAATAGAAGAAAATCATAGAAAAAGAAGAAAATCACAGAAAACAAAGTAGGGAATCACTGAAAATGAAGTAGAAAATCACTGAACACAAAAAAATGACCAAAAACAAAGAAGAAAAATCACAGAAAAAGAAGAAAATCACAGAAAAAGTAGATCACAGAAAAATAAAGTAGAAAATTACCAAATAGAGGAAAATCACAGAAAATATAGAAAATTACCAAAAACAAAGAAGAAAATCACAGAAAAAGAAAGTCACCAAAAAATATCATAAAAATCACCAAAATAGAAGAAAATCTCAGAAAAATAAGAAAATCACAGAAACCAAAGTAGAAAATCATCAAAAATGAAGAAGAAAATCACCAAAAATGAAGAAGAAAATCACAGAAAAAGAAGAAAGTCACCAAAAATAAAGTAGAAAATCACCAAA
>JAPTGZ010000009.1:30004645-30015552 GCA_029814645.1 Fowleria isostigma
ACTGAAACTATCCCAGTGTGTGGATTTTTTGTTGCATTAGTGAGATTATTCACAAAACAGATATGTATGTCTGGACACGTTATTTTATGATTTTACTGTGAACAAATCATACTACGCAAACTTGACCAACAGAATGTGAACTGTCCTTCGATGTCTTCTTTTTTAACGTAATAAACATAAAAAAAACTCTGCCTAAAGAAATTTTGCGTAACACTTTGAGGTCTATTCACTCTTTAACAAACAGGTATAGATATGCATACAGTCACGGAAAAAATGATTAGACCATCAAAAGTCATCAAAAACAATGGTTATGTAATCAAGTACTAACTCTTGTGTGTATCATGTGACTAAAACGGACAGAAAAGAAAACATGGAATGTCTAAAAGCACTGTTTCTGTCAGTACAATGTCATATATATTGATGTAAGAACTTATGTGATTTTGGTTATTATCAAAAAAAACATGGAAAATGGATAGATATTAGCTCTGAAATTAAACTACTATGAGATAGTTTTGTTGTTATATTATATTTGTCCAAACAAATGTACTTTAGTTGTACCAGGCATTAAAATGAACAACAAATTGAAGAAAACATAGGGTAGTCTAATACATTTTTCTGCGACTGTATATGTCACAGCAGGGACTCTCAGTGTGGTTTGCTGCTGACTTACGGGGCGGGTATAAGAAGGCGTATGTGATGTGTTTGTCTGCTCTGTAGTTGGTACAGGACTGGCTGTAGGCTGGAGGGACTCTGGTATCAGGTCGGACACAGTTGGACAGAGTTTCAGGCAGCGGAGACAATTCTGCCTGAAGAGTCAAAGACATGGACAGAGGACATCTGGGTGAATGAATGGAGTCTTACCCCTTTAAGCATCAAAGTCTCAATATTGAGGAAACATAACTGAATGAAACAGACCATAGCTCCAGAGAGAGTTGACAGATCTTGTTACAACTTCGCACCAAAAATGGCGGACATGTACCCTTTAATCCTAACACCATTTCAGGACATGTTTTTATTAAAAGTGAAGATAATCCAGTTTAAAGGTGTGGTCCTGAGCTGATTTAGTAAGTAAAGTTTACTTAGTTTTAGTTTTGATAGATAAGGACAGATTTGGATACTCTGCTGCTTGGATAAAAAGTTGTTAAACTCACTGTATTTCATCCTACTAATCTTTAACTTCCTTTATTTTAAGTATAAAATGAAAAAAAGCAAAAACAAAGAAAACTTCCATGTAAATATGTTCAAATTTCAGTTCTAATAATAGATACTCCAATAATGGCCGCCACCCTGTGATGTCACAATATGTAAATTAGTTTTTTCATTAATGTAAATTATGCCTTTGGGTCATACCCAGTGTTTTTCTTATTTATAATATGACTTTATCTCTAAACACTTCCAAGCTCCAGCTTTTTAAAATCTTGATATCAAAAATGAACATTTTAAAAAAAAAGATAAGATATGACTTTATTTAGTCCACTGTCGGGAAATTTCACAATTAACAGCAGCAACATACAACAAGCAAGCGCAGAGAAAAAGACAAGTAGAAAAGCCACAAATGAGTGAAAAATAAAATATAAGAGAAAAATAACAAATTTGGTATTTATATAATTATTTATATAGAAATATAGAATCAAACATAAAATTAAATGTTATTACCCCACCACTTGAAGGGGAGGCATGGGGTATTGTTTTTGGTTCAGTTTGTTTGTTTCATGGTGAACACTCTACCAGCAAAACCATTGGTTGAATTCATACCAAACTGGACTTATAGATTGCCAGTGACCCAGAATAGACATCAGTGCATTTTGGGAAAAGTAGGTCAAAGTTCAATTTTTTTATGAATTTTTAAAATCATATAACCATGTAAAATCATATCATAATATAACTCTTATAATGGGCCAAATATGTGTAAGAGGTGGAGATTGTTGTGCCTGGTTTACATACTAGACAAAGGGTTAGCAGTAGGCCTGACTGGTGTTTACCTGTCTGCTGACTGTATAGGACGTCCACAGGGGCATAGAGAGTGCCTCACTGTAGCCGCTGATGTAGTCACTGTGGTGGAGGATGGAGTATTTGGTACGAAACAGAACAGCAGGTCGACCGAAAGGCAGGTTCCTGCTGTCTAAGAGAGAAACCACACAGACACAGCAGCAGACGCACAGCTGTAACAACAGATCATCCACCTTCTGAAACATGTCCTACATGTTCAGACACTTCACGTTGATAAACTGTACGAACATCAGATGATTTAACGGTAACATTTTCAGTAGCTTGAAGACAGACTGACCATCAATAGCTTGCCTCAGTCGCTGGTTTAGCTCCTCCACTTTGTTCTGTAAGAGACAGAGCCACAGTGACTCCAGGTTATAGCCTCGTACAAGGGTCACTTTCAAACCTCTCTGGCCCCTACTTTTTACACGCAACTGCAAAAAGATCGGAGATTGAAACAATCTCTTGCCAGAGATGTACATGGGAATCACAAACACAGTGAAATGAAACATTGCAGAACGAGGCTGGGTCATATTCACGTCCAGTCGAAGCACTTCAGGAAAAGACACCTCAGGAAACACATTAGAAAGAAGTACAAAGAGAAATCTGCTGCATTAAAAAGGATGAAGAAACAGTGTTTTAGCAGCTCAACTACAGGTTTGTGATGTGACCGAACTGGAGGTGAATAGATCCAGGTCTACAGCAAAAAGCAAAGAAACATGTGGAGGTTAATTCAGCATGTGATTAAACAGAATATCAGAAAAAACAGAGCAGTCAGGTTACAAATACACATAGATAACTGCTTCATGCAGATGATTGCTGTGAAAAAAAGAATTTAAGAACAAAGCAAAAGAAAATAACATCAGAACAGTCAGTATTTTTGCTGTGCCATGTGTCCATCAGGTGTAGAGAACCCAATGGACAGGAACCTCCAATGGTAACCCTTAAACACCTAGTAATATTTTTGGTGACTTTTGTGCATCTAACCATTTTTTTAAGCAATTTATCCTTTTTATTTCAGTGAAAATCAGGTATTTTTCTATTTCTAATTCACTCATCATAAAAACTGAAGAGTAAGTTCAAAGGTTATTGTATCAAAACAGAGGACAGTGAAGAAAAAATTACTTCTTTAAAGTTGAATAACTCAACTTTAATATGAGCTTTTACAAACATCTATGATCGATGACTTAATAATAGAAAAATTTCACTTTATACCTAAACATGCTAAATACAGAGCATAATATTAGAATAAATGGTGATAAATCAGTTACGGAAGGTTAAAAATAGAGAAAAAATTATTTTGGAATTGCCACAAAAGTAAGAGTGGGTCTTTATGGGGTAAATATAAGGAAATATCTGAGTTTTGCTGAAAAATGCAGAGGATGACATAAATAAAGTAATAAATCACTCAGTAAAGGCTAGATGTACAAAAAAAAAGTAACCACAAAAATACTTGTAGGTCTTTAAGTGTTAAACCATAGATGTGCATATGAATATGAAGGTGTTTTACAGGAGTCTATACTCCAAACACAATCAGATCCACTCCAAGACAATGTGTCCTTCATCAAAATACTGGCACAACTGTATGAGCATATATCAGCAGTAATAACAGATGACAGCTGTTGAGAATTACAGATGTTTTTACAGTAGTTGATGTGACTTTCAGCAGCCAAAAAAGTCACATCAATTCAATCTGTTCATAGACATGGGTCTTTCCATGATACTGAGTTTATTTTGGTAACCGGATCTTTGCCAGATTTGTAGACCTAATAATAAAAGATAAATGTAGACATAATCCCCAAACCCCCAGGATGTACGTAATGATGACCTCTTTATTTTGAAAAACGTCTGTAAATGGTCATATATAGGTCTATAAATAAGGACACTGTGTTAAATTTGTTGACCCTGGTGGTTTTTCTAATCCACACGTGGGTTTTTCATGAATCTCAGTCTCATTCCAGGTTTCGTGTGTAGCCCTTCGTGTCCACTCGTGTTACATGCGGAACCCGCCCATTTAACTCTATAAAACCATTTGTATCATATTTGCTACACCAGGTTTAGACACGTCTATCTCATTAACAAGATCAATGATTTCTTTAAAAACCTTTGACCTGATATGTGTTTTCTGCCCCCTGGTAGATTATCATCACAACCAATGAAAAGGCTTTTTTTTTTTTGTCCCCTTTTCAATATGGCCGCTAATGTTAAATCATCCAACACACATTTTGTAGGAAAATCTTTGATAATTTAAAAAAAGTTATGTTTCAAATATCTATATTTTAATATGGTTGAAAATTGGAAAAAAAAATATTGAAAAACACTAAAATTGTAGTGATATTGAAGGGAAATCAAAATGGTGTAAAAAGTTTTATAAGTTTTATTAAAAAGAAAATGTGAAATGTTCTATATTTAAAAAAATTCAACATCTAAATTTAACATTGTGGGTAAAAAGTTGCCAAAAACACAATATACAAATGTATCATAAACAAAATGATATGGCAAAAATTTTTGTTTGACTTTAAAAACTTAAGGTCTACATATGACTATGATAATAAAGGTATTTTAATGTTTAAAGAGAGTGCCAAGGAGTTTTCTTCCTGTTTGCGATCCTTTTGAATGCTTTTATTCCCAAAGGGCACCTCGAACAAACACTTTTTTGGGTCCTAGAAGCATTCTTCCCATAATTTTGTGATTATTTTACATCTTCTTTAAATTTTTAACCCCTCTGTTCTGTTTTTAGGCCCAGTTTTATAGATTTACCCATGTATATAACCTCATTTCAAACCAGATTGACTGAGGAAGTCCTCATGTCATACTGGGTTGACCCTTGTAACATCTGTAATATCTCAACATATACCTTCCACACAGACATATTTCTACTGTGATGCTGTGTACAGGCTGCTACTTTCTCAGGAGATGCTAAAGTGGTCTCCTGATGAAACCAAACCCAGCCGTGTGACAGGGCCGTGCGCGGTGAAGGTGTATGTGAATGCCTGGCCGACGTCCAGCAGCGGCAGCGCATTCAGGTTAGTTCCACATCATTGGACTTTGTTAGGCTCTAATTTGTCCTGCGGGAATATATCAAGTGTCATATAATTCCTGTTTGACTGTAATTACAGAAAAGGGGGCTGTAATACGAGGTCAAACCCAAGAGGTCGTGATACACAGGAAACTGTTTGAGAACATGCTGACTGGCACTTTTAGGAAATATTTATAGGAGCTGTAGAGGCGTCTGCGTGGATGACGGAGCACCGGTGTTTTAAAACAGGTATTTATGAAGTAATATTAAAAGAATATTGTGTGATTCATCATTTTAGACAGGTACGCAAGTCCCAGAGCAGCATTTAAGTTACTCAAAAAGTTGTCTTTGTATCAGGAGCAGCATCACACTAAAGGATAACAGCATCATTTTAGAAAGAGGAGAGAGATCAGTTTAGGACAGGGGTGTCAAACTCATTTTAGGTCAGGGGCCACATACAGCCCCATATGATATAAAATGGGCCGGACCAGTAAAATAATATATATAATAGAATAAGAACGTATGAATAATGTCAACAGATTCCATAATAGAAATGTTTATAGCTACAAACTGTACTTGAATGACTTGAACAAACATAAAACCCCTGAAAATTCTTAATAAAAATAAGTGCAATTTTAACAAGATTATGTCTTAGTTTATCACTTATATATGTGCATCACAATTTAGAGATTACAGTGGCTCTAAAAAAACACAAAACACTTAATAATTGACAGAATATTAATAAAATTCCACATACTTGTCTTAAGATATTTCAGGTTCTTCATATTTGTTCAGGTTATTCATATTTTTTGTAAAAGGCTACTCTGTAAAAGTAAATATTTTTGTGCAATTTAACTTTTTTACACTAATACAAAGACAAAAATGTGCAGTTTTTCATTATATATTAGGTTATTATTGTAGTATTTTACTGGTCTCAACCGCTTTAGACTGAACTGACCTAAAATTATTTTAACATCCTTGATTGTTAGTATCTTCAGTGGGATTTTTGTATTTCACAAATTCATCCCACAGGCCAGATTGGACCTTTTAGTGGGCCAGTTTTGGCCCCCGGGTCACATATTTGACACCTGTGGTTTAGGAGAAAGTGATGGAGGTAACCAGTAGCAACCAGAAATATTTATGTATCCCCCTTCAGGTGCAGTGGCCCTTGGCTTTTAGCACAACCAGGGCAGAGATCTTTCTCTAAACCAACACAAAGGACTTTTTCAGCCTTTAAACTATATTTTTCAAGTCATTTCAGTGGTACAACAACTCACAATAGGATCAGTTAAACTTTTGTCATCACTGCAGAACATCTGTATTGCCTGCACTGACACTATACTACTTCTGGGTTCGGGTTCGTACCCCTACACATAAAGAACTACAAAATTTGACTGCTTTACAGTATATGTTACCGATACGTCACTTAAGTGTCAGTGATGCTTTTTGCATTAATAGCGCCAAAGTTTCATCAAGATCAAGGGAGAAGGGACTGAAATATGCAGCTGAGCGCTACATCCACAGTATTAACTTCAGAATGGATAGGGACAGAACTCTGATCAAAGCTAAAGCAGACCGGTGTCTAGAACCAGTGTAGGTATGCTAGGCTGTTGGAACACTGGTTCCAGGTGTTCCGACAGCGTAGCATCTCTATTCATACATTGGTGTTCTGACAGCTAAGCTACAGGTAATCTGACACGTAGAATATCTATTCATACACCGTTTGTTACAGGTGGTCTGAAGGCGAAGCATCCCTATCTGTATACTAATATTTTCCCACAGTAAGCTACAGGTACTCCGACAGCGTAGCATTCCTATCTGTACACTGGTGATTTCATGAGACCAGTCTCTCGTTAGAGTACAAATGACAATGGCAATAAATACTAGTTAAGCTAAGGATGATAGGCTAAATGGTAGCTACTATGAACAATGCTAGCTTTAAGTAACATGGTTCACAGATGTTCCGCGTGGGATCTGCTACAATGTTTAATCTCTTTATGAATCTTTGAGTCTTTGTGAGCGGGTGGAAGAGAACCCCCCCCACACTTCCAACCATTCAGGATATCTACTGTCAGAATTACAGGTTCCATAGGCACACCACTTCACCATCTTGCTCAATGCTAATTGTTTGTAGGAGGTTCTGCTCCCTAACGGTTGCTACCGTAGGATTGGATGAGGAAAGTATAAAGGTGGAGTCCACCAATCAGTCAGTTGCCCACAGAGATGCACTTTTTTTCTTGTAGTGCTCACTGATTGTCATGGTTAAACTGCTTAAGTGCAGTTTGTTGATACCTGCCAAATGTATTTTGGATAAACCTAAACCTGGTTAAATGTTAAACTGCTGCAGAACATGAACAGGGACACATGAATAAACCTGGTTTCACTCATGTTAGGGTTGGGCAATCTGATGATCTGATATGATGATCGGTCTGACAGATTTCCACAATCTCAGTTTCTTACATCAGATTTTTAATTGTGGAAATCCATCAGCTGGTTCTGAAACAACAGATCACGACTGTGATGATTGAGATCTGAGGTTCTGACCCGATTGCCACCCCCCCCATCAGTAAACTGACTGTCCGTGTCCTAAACACCAGTGTGGTCACTGCGGCTGGTCCCAGGTCTGCCATCCGCTCATCATGGCTGACCTTGTCATCGCAGCTGCAGCCCAGGTCATCCATCCCTCCGGGAATCAGACCAGAGGCGGAGGGTCTGGAGACCTCCTCCGGCACAAGGGGTCTGAAAGGGGGGTTCCTCAGCAGGTGGTTCAGACTGCCGTGGGTCCCGTTGTTGGGGGCCGGTTTCAGCCCCAGCAGATCTGAGGTGAAAGCAGGTTCCATGTGTAGGGGTGTTAAATATTAGCAGCCAAACACTGGGTGGAAAGATGGAATGAAAGCCTTACCACACATGACGTTGTAAAGCTCGATGTTTTCAAAGGCTGGAACTTTAGTCCTGAACTTAAATGTAGGTCCGTACCCTAAGAAAATGGTCTGGAAATGAAAGTAGAGATATGTTCCAATAAATGTGTACATTAGCTCACTTTAAAGTAAAAATCCCTTACATCACTTTAAATCACTTTAAACTTTAAACTCACTTTTAAACAGTGTCCTGAAACGTGCAAATACTGTACATGGACGATACATTTCGTTTTTCTACAGATCTTTTAATTAGAAGTGTTTGTTTAAAGCATTTAGTTATTATAGCATTTAGCATACGCCCGTCTGTCATGTCTAGCCTATAAGTACAGTTAGAAGACTATAGGACTGTAGACGTTACCTGCATGCTGTTGATTTTATTATCATATCCATGGTCACCAGAAAAGCCACAGTGTCTCCTCCCTTCAGGGACTCTCCTAAAATGGCATTTTATTAAAACACATTATAAGGTCAAAGGTCACACTAACGAGTGAATTTAACCTTTTCAACACATTTTAGTTCAGGTTTTTGTGTATGATGCAAAGTGATTTGTACGAAAGTAAAAAAAAAAAATGTATAAAAATCATTCAAAAATGAATGCAGGCCGTGCACTGGGGAGGCACCAAGATCCACCAGCTGTTGTCACTTTGGGCGGTGGACTCTATTCATGCTAACATTTGTGGAATGGTGAAAGACCGTTAGCAAGGAGAGGTTAGCAACACCGCTATACTACAGTTTTGTTGGGGTTGGGTTTGGGGGGGCAGCTCTAAAGCATCAGTGTAAACCACTTCACCCTTGAAATAACAATGTCAATAATAATAATCTTATTGTTTCTTTTTGTTTCTCAGGAGGGCGCCAAACATACAGCAAAGAAGGCCAGAAGGACTGGACTGTAAATACAAGTGTTGTGATCACACAAAGTAAAACAGAAAGTAGAAATCTTTACTTGAGGTGAATTTGCACCTCTATTTTTGTTTATTTTGTATATTATATTTTGATTATTTAACATGTTATATGGTCACATTTTTTATTATATAATTTTGCACACAATATTGTATTATTTATGATTAGTTTTCTAATTTTCTCTTCGGATTCTTGTGTGCACTTTTTTCTCAGCTGTTGTGTTTTTAGTGAAGATGTTGCATTATGTTACTGTAAAAAAAAAAAAGTGAAAAAGTTCCTTTTTTTTGTTTTTTGTTGTTGACATTTATTTTATTTTGTTCGGAAGAAAGTTGCACATATTGTTTCCATGTTAATTATCTTTGTTTAAATAAATGTGCAGTTCTTTGGACATGAGGTCTTTTTGTGTGTGTGTTTTTTTTTGGGAAGAGGTG
The DNA here is from genome assembly GCA_029814645.1 of Fowleria isostigma. Classification (NCBI taxonomy): domain Eukaryota; kingdom Metazoa; phylum Chordata; class Actinopteri; order Kurtiformes; family Apogonidae; genus Fowleria; species Fowleria isostigma. The sequence goes on from JAPTGZ010000009.1 coordinate 30,013,903, forward strand.
CCACTGGTAAAGATTGCCTAGAGCGTCATATGGTCTAGGACCGCCACTGGTGAGATGGGTAGATGGGACTCCACTAGACCAAACACTCTTCAATGGAAACACCTACAAGTAGCAATCATACTTTGTCAAAATTGTAGAAACATTGCTTTTATTTTACGGAAAACTGTCATGAACCCAGCTAGTGACTGAAGCAACACCACAAAGCTGGAACTCTTCAGGAAATTGTCGTCGCCTTAAAAACCTGTCTAAGACGTTTAAATGAATGTTTCAACTGTGATAAGTCCTAAATGACTGCAGCGTTCTTGTATCGACTGCATTCAGGACAACCGGTCCCTCACACGCCACAGTCCTCTAATTGAAAAACAGCCACTTTTTATTAAGTGTCCATTAAAACACTACTTCCAGTTATACGTCTTGATGTATGTGCCTCAGTGTGTGCGTGTGTGTGTGTATGTGTGTGTGTGTGTGTTTAGGTGTGTGTAGGTGTGTGCACGTCGAGGGGGTGAAGCCACAAGCACGTTAAAAATGTAAATGACTAGTTGACAGGGAAATGAGACAAACTCGCTGTTTCATTTGGTGCGAACTGTTAGTGGGTTTGGGATTAAAGCAGACACTGACTGGTGTGTGTGTGTGTGTGTGTGTGTGTGTGTGTACATATGTGTGTGTTTATGTGTGTGATACAGTGTGAACTCCCAACACCCTCCGGTGCCAGCGATTAACCCGTCTGTCCATGCGCACAAACCTCAAAGATCTCTTTCATTTTGCGGAGCTGTGTGAGTTTATGTGCAATTGTAACTCTCCCACAGTTCACCGACCAACCAAAACAGACACGGACATGTACGTTTACACATTCACACACAGCCCCGCGAGTCGTGGCAGTTTGTTTTCCCTTTCAGTCCTGATGACTTCATGGTTTACTTTGTCACTGAATCACTGCAGCGGACCTTTCACTGCTCTACATCAAACGCTGTCAGAGCCGGTTTTAGCATATCATTAAAGTTTCAGCAGCCACATTCTGTTAAAGGTGTGGAGTTTGAATACGACCGGGGCTCAGGACGGAGGTTTGTACAAACTTTCAGCGCTACACGTGTTACAGATAGCAGCCTGTGTTGACACCAAATCTGTTTTTAAGTAAAGCAAGATGTGAAGGACAAAGCCTCAACTGAACTCCATGGACATGACCCTACAGCTGAGAGGCAGATCTGAAAACAGCATGTCAGGATAGGATTCATACTGTGATACATGCCCAATAGTTTCCATCAAAAACACAATGTGAGATGAATTTATACCAGATTACACTCACTTTAATACACCACTATTATCCCACATACAATATGGGAACAGTTAAGGATGGGAATCAAGAACCAGTTCTTTTTGAGAACCAGTTCCCAGTAGTTCAATTCCTTGGAATTATTTGCCTGCCTTCTTAATGATTCTGTGTATCGATTCCACTCTCATTGCACATGTGTAATGATGTCATATGCACACTGCATTGTTTTGGTTCAGAACGGAGCCCTGATGGCGTCCGGACAGAAACGGTCTAAAGTCTGTCTGTATTGCAGGTGTAGACAACACCAGGTTGGGGTGGCACGGTGGTGTAGTGGTTAGCGCTCACGCCTCACAGCAAGAAGGTCCCGAGTTCGATCCCCG
>JAPTGZ010000009.1:30150084-30162588 GCA_029814645.1 Fowleria isostigma
TGATCCAACTCCATGGGTTTTACTGGTGAATCAATATTGTAGAGGATGATGGTGTTTCCATGGTAACTACGGAGCCTCTGAACATCCAAATAGGTTATATCTGATGACCCTGAAAAGATGAATAACTATTTTACATAAATTATTGACATGTATTAGTGGATCAACATGGATGAAACAGTTTATATCAGTACATGATTTTAGTAGATGGTGGATGCTTGGGTCTTTATGAGTTAAAAAAAATGTTAAATATAGAGATTTCATTTGGGAACTGACACAAAACTAGTGCTGGATCTTGATGGGTTAATTCAGAATAGTGTTAAAATCCCATTTGCTGTGTTCAAACCGTAACACAGTCGTCATAGTAGCAGTGGGTTATATATATATTTTTATTATATTCTCATTTCCCTGCTGAAAACCATTCCTGTAGTGCGTCTATGTGTCATGATCCCAGCTGAAAGTGGAGAGGAGGAACCCTGGTGTTGTGAAGAAGCCGTGTCTGAAACTTCAGCGGCCTGATTCACAACACCAGCTGACCCTCCCCACCGACGCCACGCCCCCAAAATCAGTCCGAGCCCCAGCCTTAAACGCTGCCTCCGGCCCTGGATCCTCATCGCCTCTGAGCTGTGAGGGGAGTGAGTCACTTATCAGCAGTCTATACTTACCTTTCATTTTCCTTTTTTCACAATAAGAGTCTGAATCAGTGAGGGTGCAGTACATGTGTTTGGCCACTAGAGGGCAGTTCAGAATCAGCAGCTCAGCACACGGCTCGGATGTCAAACAGCTGACACACCCTGACTTAACCTGTAAAGAAAAGACAGAGAAAAAGGAGATTTGCAGGTTAGAAATGGAGCTTTGACTCAGAAAAAAAGGCTAAAATTCATCAAATTTATCACAACATCAAAGAGAGGTAAGTGTGATTTGTAATGACATGTGTTAGAGCTGATAATGTTACAACGATGCATAATGTTAAAAAAAAAATGTTATAAAAACTCATAATATAACAAAATCAGTGCATCAGTGCTATTATTTCAAATATGTTGATGATTACATTAATTGTTTTAGCAGTTACAAGAATCAGATATCAACAAAATCATACAAAAAGTGTATTTATAACAGATAAATGCTTAAATTTGACATACAAGACGGTGGACAAGAGAAAAATGTCCTTTTAGGAGGTTGTTTGAGATCTTTTTGGTATTTTGAATAATATTTTGGAAAACATTTTATTACAATTATATTTACATTTTGTATCAAGACAACAATAATTTTCACATTTCAATTATAAAAGTCACTGAATTTCTAGCGCTGAATTTTTTCGCACTGAAATTAATTATGTGAATTTTTTTTTTTTTTTGCACTGAAATTTAAGTATCTGAATTTTAGGTAGCTGAATTTTTCTTGTGAAATTAAGTACAAGGTTTTTACACATTTGAAATGTCATAATTCCATACTTTTTCCAGACCCTAATTTCCAGATTTCTTGGTAAAAAAAACTTAAATATCTTGTGACATTTGAGTAATTACACGTGTATTATGTAAGTAAAGTAATTAATAGGAATTAAGAGTATTATAGAAACAAACTGTCTCATCAAACTTTGAATTATAAAAGTCACTGGATTTCTAGCACTGAATTTTTTTTGCACTGAAATTAAGTATCTGAATTTTTTTGCACCAAAATTAAAGTATCTGAGTTCGGTTGTTTTGAAATTAAGTATAAAATAGAATCTTTATTTTTATTTTTGTCAGTAGTTTGTCATAAGTACACACACTGAAATTTTCCGTCTGCTTTTAACCCATCACTGGATTATGCATCACACAGACTGCATGCTAGGAGCAGTGAGCTAACCATATGAGGCCCCTGGGGGAGCAAATGGGGGGGTGTAAAGTGCCTTGCTCAAGGGCACATCAGCCAACAACTCTCCACCAATCCAGGGAATCAAACTGGCAACCCTTTGGTCACAAGCCGACCCTCCAGCTGACTCTCTTGCCATCTCAGCCCATCTGAATTTTTTTTTTGCACTGAATTCTTTTGTTGTGAAATTTAAGTATTTGATTTTTTTTTGTGCTGTCAAACATTTTAGCTGCACTACCAAGCACCTTAGAAAAAACAAATCGATCCAAGTGGGGTTTTTTTTAGATATTGATCATTTTAGGTTTTAGAAAATAGTACAGTAGTAACAGTTTTGGAAACATGAATATTTTTCCATACATTTGTTTTCATTCTCCATACTTTTCCAGACGTGGACATTTATAAAATCTAATTTCATACTTTTCCATACTTGCGTAGGAACCCTGGTTATACTATTATGCCCTCAGCATGTTGTAACATTATTGACCGGTTATAACATTTTGAGTTTTTTTATATAATTTTTTTTTTTTTTTGGTGACATTGTGCGTCGTCGTAACAGTGCCAGCTCTAACAGACGTGTGCGGAGCGTCTTTCAGATCCACAGATCAGCTCTCAGATGTGACACTGCTCTATTTGGTCGCCTATTTATAAAGTGCTTTAGTATTGAGGACAGGGCCGTGATGGAGCTGAGAATAACTTTGGTTTCACAGCGGCAAGCCTTAATCCACCTTGAAGCAGCCCACGGAGTATGGAAAGTGAAATTGTGTCGTGGTTAAGTGGGTTTACGGCGAAACGCTCCTTTAACAATATTTAACTTTGCTTTTAATGCATTGTTTTTTGGCAAGGACGTCGCTAATAGGATGAGTTTTTAAGTAAATGCTCTGTAATCTGTTCTACTTAATGACATTTTTTTTATGGAAATAAAGTGGAGAAAAACTATCATTTGAGGGCAGACCGCTGAGATTTATGACCTGAATAACGTACGTCGAATCGCCACGAGCAGAGAAAAATTATGGTTTGTAATAGATTTATTAAATTTAGTAATTCTGTAAAATTAAAGATCACAGAGTCAGATTAGATCAGCGGTGGCGGAGGGAGCATTCAGAGCCTTTGCAGGGTAAAGAATAAAAGGTCTTTTATTCAAAATGTTATTATGCAAAAGTACAAATATAGACATTTGCATTCTGGGCTTTGGAATAATAAGACTCTATGCAGAATAAACCATATTTAAGAGCATATTAAGAATAATTTCAGCTGTTTGGCTCTATTTCACTTCTTAAAAGCATTGGTTTTTCCAGTTAAAAAGTATCCTAGTAACAGCTGAGGTGTAGAAATATAGAAATGGAACCGAGCATAAGATAGAAGCAATAATTAAAGTCATCAAAGCTGTATTAAGGCGAGACATGGCAGGCAAAAACATCGATTTTTCATGCAGTGGTCAATTTTGAGATTTCGGGCTACTTTACTCCTTCAATGTGTGTTCTTTCAAGCGGTTATATTAAAAAAAACATTGAAAATATACATCAAGATGTTTATTTTATTACAGCTTGTTACTTGCGGCAATAACTTTCTCCTGAATGTACCAAGAAGTTAGCATTGCAATGCGACATTTCGATTTTTGTCTGTTTACTGAAGTCTGTCATGACCGGTATTCACCTTTTTACACCAAACTGAACACTTCTACACTTAGCGGTATTCTGAAGATATTTACAGAGGGATTTGTTCATAAATCATTACTGGCCTGATTTATGTAACAATTTATTAAAAAAAAAAAAAAAGGCGAAAATTTATGTTTTATTTCAAAATATGAACCATATATTTTGATTTCCTCAGTAATGAAAGTAGATATCCTGAAATCCCGCTGTCATTTTTTTTATCTTGAGTCTAAACAAAATGGAAAAAAAAAAATTTGCACCTGGCTTTATCATATGTTCAGATCTATCTATGCAAAATTGTGCATATTTAATGAGATAATACCTAATTTGTATAATTAAACACACAAATTTCAAAAACTTGTAATACATTTTTTTATGGTGATATGTATTATTTTAAATTTTTACTCTATTCACCTGTAGTGTCTTGTCTTAAAGTGAAGTTTTAGGATCATTTGGTGAAAGCAAAACAAGACAAAAGCACATTATTGATTCACTACGCAGCATCAAGAAGAGGTACATTTCCAAATCTTATTTGTTTTGCAGTTTATTTGCAATAATTCAATAATTTAAGTGGTCTAAGAGGTCATGAAACTATTTCATCTACTTGAATCGTTTGTCTTTTCAGATGTCAACCCTATAAAACCTGACCCATTAAAAACTAAAACCATAAATATATAATCCAGTCCTAACTCCTGTGTGTATCATGTGACTAAAACAGACAAAAGAAAACATGGAATGAATAAAAGCACTTTTTTTGTCAGTACAATGTCATAGATATTGATGAATTTGTGTGATTTTGGTTATTATCTATAAAACCATGGAAATGGATAGATATCAGCTCTGAAATTAAACTACTATGAGGTATTTTTGTTTTTTTCATTATATTTGTCCAAATAAATGTACCTTTAGTTGTACCAGGCATTAAAATGAACAAATTGAAGAAAACGTAAGGTGGTCTGATAATTTTTTCCACAACTGTAGACCCCTGTAGATGCTTCAAGTGTTGAAATTAAGTCTGACGGTTTTCATTTTATGCTGTTTTTGCTGTATATCTTTTCACAGTATTAGTATATTCTGACCACACCAGCGTTAGTGTTGATTCTCCTGGTTCATTGTTCAGTCTTTTATAACCTCCTGATAAAGGCATCTCATCGTTCAGCTGCTAAACTCTGCTTAATTACCTGTTTATTTGCCTTTAGAAGGTAGAGTGTAAGCAGTTACTTTATTTATTGTCCTGATAAGAACTGCTGAAGAAAGGCTCATCAGAGAAAAATGTGTAAGCGACAAACAAAAAACTAAAAAGCCAATGGTGAGAGTGTGTAGATTTATCTTTTTTTCCTAGTTTTATACTAAAAAAAAATCATAGACCACCCTATGTTTTCTTCAATTACTTGTTCATTTCAATGCCTAGTACAACTAAAAGTACATTTATTTGGACAAATATAGTGATAACAACAAAAATATCTCATAGTAGTTTAATTTCAGAATCGATATCTATCCATTTTCAATGGTTTTCTTGTTCTTACATCAATGACATGGTACTGACAAAAACAGTGCTTTTACTCATTCCATGTTTTCTTTTCTGTCTGTTTTAGTCACATGATACACACAGGAGTTAGTACTGGATTGCAGAGCCATTGTTTTTGATGACTTTTGATGGTTTAGTAATTTTTCCCGTGACTGTATGCAACATAGCAGTGTCTCGAAGCACTTCAACAAAGCAACATTTACCCCATTTTACCCCTAATGCATCATTCTAATAATGACATTAATCATGCTGTGGGTCTGTTTGTGTTTGCTTTGTTTGTATCTGGAGGCAGTCGTCGTCCTGAACAAAGCAGAAGGTTTAATTAAAGATCAATGAGGCAGCCGCAAGATCTACAAACCCATAAAATACTGGACATTTTTTTTATAGGTTTATCTGTAGACAAACAGAGGTGTAGTTACACTGCCTGTTCTGCGTATACACTGAGGCTTTTTCGGCTAAACTCTGACTTTTCACGACGAGTGGCTTGGTCAATCGGACTTCCTTGGGGCGGTTTCGGAGCTCTGCCTCGGCCTCCAGGTGAGAGGGGTTTACTGTACTTCAAGCTGGATGAGTATTCATGGTCTTCCACGGCTCTGGTTGTACAGTCGGGTTTTAAGTGTAGCCTTTGACCACTCCATTAATCAGGGGTTTGTCCTCCTGTCTGACCAATCCAGACCGGGTCAGGCCTTTACTAATTCCTCCACAAGCTGCCGTGTCACACTCAACATAATATCCTGGCAATACATTTGGCCTAATCCCTTTTTATCAGGTTCGCTGGCCTTTCTGGTCAATCTAATTGCGACAAAGCCCACATAAGGGCTTTTGTGCCAAAAGAAAGTTCTTTTACGGTTTCAATTAAACGGCTGGGCCGGCCCAGCAGAAGCTCTTGGCCCGACGCCAGTGTCCTTCAGACAAAGAATGTCACTGCGCATAATGGATAGAAACACTTCACTGAGGAAGAGGGAAAGGAGGTGCAGAATGCAGGGGAAAAAAGAAAACCCACCCAGACGCTCTCCTCACAATTTAGCTCATTTCAGAGCCAAAGGTTTTCAAGTATTTTTTTTTTTCCCGAGGAAAGAAGTACAAAGATTTAAGTAACAATCAAAAGTTGCCGGAGGGATTATGAGCTGGAGCCAGAGTGTGTGAGAGCGAGTGTTTCAGGGGATGGAAACGGAGAGAAACACTGCGCTCCGTTAAAGGGAGTTATTTGAAGACGTACATTTCAGTTTCCGAGAAGGTGAAAACAGTCAAGGATTGGTTATTGAACCTTTTGGGCGATACTTTCTTTAACATTTCTCATTGATTCTTACTCTGTTTGATGTTTCAATAAAACTGAAACATCATTTTTTTTGTCATTATCTTCTGCAGGTTGTTATAAATGCAACATTTCCACACCTTTATCGACAAAGTTTTTCTAAACGACTGCATGGACAGCCGATCGTAGCCTGTCCTCCCAGATGCGTCCACAGTACTCTGCAGCTCCACTGTTTCTCTTGGATTCCTCTAAATGCCAAAATTGATCTGAGGGCTTTCCTCCTGGTCTACAAATCTCTCGGTAGCCTTGACTCCCTGAACCTGTGAGTCGAGTCGATCTCTTTGCTCATCCGGATTTAGTCTTCAGCTCTTACTGAACAACAGTCTTCATACAGCAGCTTTTGGGGGAAAAGTGATTCAGAAAGTCGGAGGGATGGATTATCGAGAATGTTCGCATTTTTCAACTGTGATTCAATTCTGTGGGTCAGTAAGGAAACGCCTGGTGATTTCACAGAACTCTAAGAGCAGGACTGAAGGAAGTGTTGAGTCACAGCTGGTAATAGTTGGAGTTTTAGTGTTTTTTTTCTTTTTCATAGCCAACTCTCATATCTACAGGAGTTCATTATTTTCAGCTCTTGACTCGCCTCAACTCAAACCAAATAAAATCTGTAGGAAGTTTTCAGTTTCATATCTTTAGAGCTTTATTGTATTTCAAATTTATTTTATACAATTGTGTTTTTGACGTAGAATCGGATGGTACTGACTTGACTCGCCATGACTTAAGTCCACACACCTGTTCAGTTTTTCCATCATGTAAAAGTTGTAATTTTATGGTAAAGGTTCAAACTGAGCTGAAGTGATACCAAAAAACACCGAGATAAAGATTTGATTCCAAATTAATTTTATAGAAATATACTCTTTATGTAGAGATTCATTAGCATGACCAGCCATTCAGTTTTCTCAGTGGATTTAATACAGAGAAAACAGTCTGGAATTGGGTCAGTTGATGTTAAAAATACACAATCTATTCTATACCAAACCAATCACAAGTCTCGGGGTGGGTGTTTCACAATGCATCATACTTCTTTTTGTTGCAAGTCCGAGTCAGTTCCAACTCTGCAAATCTCTTTATGACTGTTGTAAGTTGTTTACTTGATTCAAAAATAAGGATTGAATTACAGATTACACCATTTATTCTTAATTTTATGTGACAAAAGCATCACGTCCATCTTATCTGTGATTGGTTTACTCAACACCTGTTAGTCCCGCCTTCATATTTGGATTCAACCCCCATGATTCCAGACGGATTTCTCATTGAGAAAGACAGATAGCTGGCCAGGCCAAAGATGAATGCTACTGGCTTGACTTGTTATAAATGGACTTTTTTGGTATCATGTCTATAAAGGTTCAATCTGAGCTGGAAGTGATACCAAAAGATAACGGGAAATTATTAGTACTATTTTCTGGTCATTTAATATTACAACAAAGAGCAATAACTGATGTATTAGATTCTGGACTCCTATAGACTTTTCTCTACCACTAGGTTTATACTTTTTTAGATGGTCTTATTCACTCCATTTGAACCTCTAATAAAGGAACTAGTGGTCATATTGCTTTATTAATGTTGCTGTTTTTTGAGTTTTTTCCACTGTTTTATACCATTAACAAGTATGAGACCCAGCTATGCATTTTTGTCTTTGTAAGGAACAAAAGTTTGACATTTTTACTTAAAGAATGCTGTCCATTGCAAAGGCCATTCCATTGAAAAAACTAACTAGATAAAAGCAATTTAAAAAATGTATTTGCAAAAAACTTTTGCATTCGTCAGTTTCCAATCAAGACAATTGTTTAACGTAAAAAAGCTAAAACTTTCATTTTCTTGGGTCTCAGGAGGTCATAGTAAGTTATTTCATATAAACCTCTTTCAGTGGTCAAATGTAGAGGTGAAAACAGCTCAACACAGGCATATTTTTGTGTTGCTATTAAGATGATGTTGTGGCAGTTTCATTGCACGTTGCTATGACAACCAGCTGCACTGAGGGGGTCTGCAGTCCAGGTACCGAGAAAGAGAGAGTAGTTTTCAGTCAAGTCGGAGTGATGTTGCCAAAAAGCACTTTAAGGATCAATCAAAACCTTGGTGAGCGTCTTCTCTTCCATCCCTGACAGCTCCATATTGTCTGTCCAACTCTATTTCATCCCCATCCTTTTCCATCCCCTGATTTTGCTGTATCAAACCCGCCCGCCTGGCTATCTGTCTGTCTGTCTGTCCGTCTGTCTGTCTTTGATGGCCCCTGATTGAATCCTGTTCAGGAGGAAAAGCCGCCTCGGCATCTGGCAGCACCCATGCCTCTCCCTGACAGGTCAGACAGCTCTCCTGCTGGTTTCATCTGCGTTCCATTCATCACAATATTTTGCTTAGCAGACAGCTCTGGAATGATGACTCGCTCTGAAACAAGATGGTATAAGCGTATACGCGGGGTGCGGAGGGTCGGGTGGATTCATAACCCTATAGAACCGTAACGTAAGAACCGGAGAACAAAGCATTCTCAAGGTGAAGATGATGCATATCTGAGAGTCATTACAAAGGGTGAAATAAATTAGATGCACATTTGGGAAGAAGGAGGAGACTAGTCCACATTGGCAGAACCGCACCCTGTTGAAAACCTCTGGAATATGATCAAGAGGGAACATGGATGATATCAAAACCACCATTTTGTTTGCGTTTTTGCCTCAGGACTCATATAAGCAGCCAACATCCGCGGGAAAGACCGGTGGAAAGCATGCCAAGACACATTAGGGCTGTTCTAGCAGATATTGATTCCTGAACCGCATTCTGTTTTTGTTGGTTGGCATTACTTAACATCTGAAAACCCTACATTTTTATTATTATGACCAGTGTTTTTGTAGCCTGGCCAGCCATCCGGTTTTCTCAGCGTGTTCTAGGGCTACGTGATATTGGAAAAAACTGACACTGCAATGTTTTTTTAACTCTGCAATATATATATGGCGGTATGAAAAAAATACTCCGGAGGATATAATAGCTGTGTGGTGCTGACGTAAATGGTCAAACAAACTAGCCAGAGGTTATGGCAACAATTGCACAGCACTGTCATCACAGAACATGAATTTTAATATCATCCCTCTTGTAGCCAAAAATATTTGAGATAACTGACTGATAACTTTTTTTTTGGCACCAAATCTTCATTTTTGGTAATTTTCTCAGTTGTTGCACATTTGTCAAAATTGTTACCAGCAACTCACTCCATGTGCAGGGGTGTGATCCGCTTTAGGAAAACTGATTAAAACTATTGCGATTGGTGGATCACTGTGCGCAGTGTATGTGTCAGATACCCTTGAAATTAGATGAAAACATGTTGAGTTCATTTACAGGCGGTCCTCGGGTTACGAACGAGTCCCGTTCCTACGCAGGCGGTGTAACCCGAATTTCCGCTTAAGTCGGATTTTACCCTTAAATACCACCCCGGCTTTACCGATGTTCGTTGACGTCTCGCCTTTCTCCAACTTTTGATGATATCCAGCTTCGTCTCCATCGTAATGGCTTTCCTCTTGGCTGGAGCAGCATCGCCAGAAAATCCTGCTTTCTTTTTTGGGGCCATGATGCGAAAAAGGAGGGTGAAAAAGGCGAAGATACCGAGAAAATTACGGAGCACAAACACAGACACTCTACACTATGGCGCGACTGGAGACAAAAAGGCGACTGGAGACAAAATAGCGGACAAGACTCAGGCATCGTAAAGTCGAAACAGCGAAGGTCGAGTACCGCGTAACCCGAGGACCGCCTGTACTTCCTATAATGCAGGATTTGCAATGTGACTATTGCGCACATGTACATTGCAATGGCAGCTCTAGTGTATTCGATACTGAGAAAACAGTCTGGAATCAGGCCAGCCACTGTGAAATATGCATAATCTACTCTATACCGAACCAATCACAAGTCTGGGGGGGGCGGGTGTTTCTTAATGCGCTACACACGCCGACTTCTTATTGTCGCCTGCCAACGTCAGTTCCAAGTCCGCAACTCTCTTTACAACTGTTGTTTACTTGATTCAAAAATAAGGATTGAATTGCAGATTACATTTTTTATTCTCAAGTTTCTCTGACAAAAGCAACAGTAATCACATCCGTCTTATCTGTGATTGGTTTACTGTTAGCCCGTCTTCAAATTTGGATTCCAGCTGGATTTCTCATTGTGAAATACAGATGGCTGGCCAGGCTAGTGTTTTTGCATCTAAATGACAATTTATTTGGAAATTGGGGAAAACTGTTGCATACCCGTAAACAGTAATAGTTTTTTTTTCATAGTTGTCCTTCTTGTCTTTCTTATTTTCTTTTTCTTCTTATGTGTGTCTTCTTTGATTTTTAGTTACCCATTACTTCATTTACTGACATTATTTATTGGATATTTTTATTTATATAATTATACCATATATTATTTATTATTCATTTCAGTGCCTAGAATCTGTTGTGTTTAATTAGTATTAATTTCTCTTTATTGGGTACAGTTGTGTTAAAGTTAGTTTTGGTGTACTAATGCATGTTTACAGCTATTTTCTTAATACTTGCAACCATACAAGTTTAAAGAGTAAAACTGGGGGTGGGAGTAAATAAGTTTTACTTCTTCTCACTCCCTTTCGAGCTACTAGGGGTATATATTTATGGAGAATTGCCGTATATATTCATGTATTATGTATATTTGTGTACACATACTGTTTACAGCCAATATATGCATATTTCTCCATGAATATTGTTTGTGTAAATTCTCTATGTAAGTGATGTTTGCAATGAATTCTCTATGTATATCTGTGTACATATGATGAATTGTTTATAATGAGTATTATACATATTATACACAAGCTTGAAATAAACAATAAAAATGAAATGAAATGAGTAAAGTCAGTGATGGATTTTTCTTAACTGTCCAATAATTTTTAGACGTCCAAATTAATGCCTAAAGCAATTTTTTCATCTGATGTGTTTCCAGTTAATGAATAACTTTACTGAAGAAAACAGATGTTCATCTTCCCTCTCTACATCAGCTAAATGGCTTCAACAATCTTTCAGCACAAATATTTCTCTTATATTCATTTTTTTTGATTGACATCCAGTTCCTGCATCCTTGAACTCACTTCCACAAAGAAACACATGCTCTGAAGTTGCCAAAACTCAAGTGTCTGTTCTCTATTCAACATGTTTAACCTGCTTCACACTGAATGGTGTGTCAATGCAAACAACCCCACCATCACCACCCCCACCCCCCTGAAGCCTGACATGATGCTGAATGCAGGTTGATTTTTTATTTTTTTTTACACTTAAAGCATCACTTGAGAACCAATATTGTACAAGAAAACATGGTCTGAACTAAAGCATTCTGAAGATAATTCACATTTAGCACAACTTGGGTCTGTCATTCTATCACTTCTGATATTGTACTCACTGAAGTAACTGTTGACTTTTAATCCTCACAGCCTCCACTTGATACTTTCATTTCAAAAAGAGGGTAAAATTTTACAAACTATTATTAGTCAGAATTTGTAATTATTTACTACCTTTATTCTGTATGTACCTTTACATAAAATCCAATGAAGTCACCATAATATGGCCTGTGTTTCCACATTTTCCTTTCATTAAGTTTTGGTAGAAAATGTTTATGGAAATACCGAAATCTGGATAAAAATGTCTTCAGTTTTGCAAAGAAGTATTTAGGTCATGGGGTCTAAAACATGCGGCCCGGGGGCCAAATTCAGCCTTCCAAAGGTTCCAATCTGACCCGCGGAATGAAAGTGCAAAAATTACACTAAAGACATTCACAACGTTGTCAAAATGTTTTTAGTTCAGGTTCCACTAACAGACCAGTGTGTTCTACAGTTTAATAATAACATAATAACCTATAAATAATGCCATACTAATTTTGTACTTGAAAAATTTTGTTGAAAAAATTTTTAGTGAAAACATTACACTATGATAATATTTATTTTTACAAATGATCCTTTCACAATAAAATGCAAATAAATACATAAATAAAAACATAACATGCACACACTTGAAAAATCTCAGCTTTGAGTGCAGCTTGAGTAAACTCAAATATCCATGAAGTAGGGTGTAACGGTACAGGAAAATGTCGGGTCTGTGTACAGGGGTCTTTGGTTTGATACATTTTCGTTACAGAGAAGGACACCAGTGAAGGGGGGGGGGGGGGTA
>JAPTGZ010000009.1:30244239-30268735 GCA_029814645.1 Fowleria isostigma
CAGGGCTGACATATAGAGACAAAAAACCACTCTCACATTCACACCTATGGACAATTTAGATTAACCAATTAACCTATTAGTACGTATCTTTGGCTGGTGAAACCGGAGTACCCGGAGAAAACCCACGCAGACACGAAAAGAACATGTAAACTCCACACAGAAAGGTCACGCCATGACTGGTGCTGGAATCGAACCCAGGACCTTCTTGCTGTGAGGCATGAGTGCTAACCACTGCACCACCGTGTCACCCTTCCTTGACATATTAAAAAAACTTTATTAGAAACCTGATCTTGAAACCTCATTATTTATGTCTATAGCAGCACGAACACCTTGCACTGACTAATTATTGTACTTCTACTTTTGATTAAGTAAATATTATAACCAAGTAATACCATAATTTCATTAGATCCATATTGCACAATGTGGCAATAAATGTATGACTCTGAAATCTTAGCCTGTATCCTTTAAGAATAATAACATTTTTGTCTATAATATTTAGACATCAATTAGACATTTCTCTATTACACCACATGTACATTTCACAGTATTAAATGATCTAAAACATTCACTTACAAGGAATTTTCATTTCATTTGAAGTACTTAATACAGTTTATAACAAAATACTAAAAGAAATGGATTATGCATGTGATAGTGCAATAAATATACACATATACTGACAATTGATTTCCTAGATTATGTAAATATATTTCTTGTCATCAGATCAAATCTCAACAGATTTGATCTTTATATTTTGGTGAGCCAAAAAAATAGGACAAAACGATGTGGTCATAGTGTAGTGGTTTTATGGGAAATCAATTTTTCTTGTTGATTTACACATTCACCCCTAAGCTCTGCATTGTAATTCAATTATCGTCTCTGGAGAGCGGGAATTCTTTGATCGGGTTCTGTTGTTAGGCTGAAAAGTGAGCAACCAGACCATCAAGGCTGCCCAGACTCACTGAAATATGCATGAATAAATTAAAACATTTTATCAACCACCATGACTTGGTTTAATCCCTCTTTAAAGGAAGGAATTTATCTCAAATTAGCTTTGAGAGCATCGCTGTTTTAATTAATATTGTGTTTAAACAGGGTGAAATATGTGTTCAGTCAAGTTAACGAAGAAGAAATCCAGCCATGACTCAAAACTAATATTAACCCTTCTGTGAAATGTGCTCATATATTCATCTGGACATAAGACGGCGGGTAGAGTTGGCAGGAATGAGACCTCATCACTGCTATTTATCAAAAACTGGAGTATGAACCTATGAGAGTCTCCTTTCAGAGTCTCCACAGAGCGGCTGAGTCATCCAGGACGCCCAGGAGGAAGACTTGTAAAGCGACAGGATGAGGGTTTGGGGATGCTGAGACCACTTTCATACCAATTAAAGATGAGGTGAGATAAACTGTAGCATCATGAAACGATACTGTCATCCATGACTGACTCATATTCTACAGGGCTGTAGGCGGTAAACAAAACAAAGGACTTCAAATGCATTGTTTTGTAAATTCAATTATGTATGTACAGAAAGAGCAGAGACACATGAAATGGAAGTAACGTTAAATAAAATATATGGATGATTACACTATGAATAGGCAAGATAAAACTAATGGTCTTATCAAATATATATACAACCATATGGCACAGAAATGAAACTGTGTCTTGTTATAAATACAATTCTCCCTGAATTGTACCAAAGTCACCATAAATATGTTAATAGCAAAGTGAATCAAATATTGATCCCTAAGGTTATTTTGCCAAATATATAAACATTATTACCCCACCCACCAGGCAAGGGGTAATGTTTTTGGTTTGGTTTGTTTGTTAACATTTTAGCAGCAAAGTTGATTGAATTTATACCAAATTGGGTTTACAGATTACCAGTGACCCAGAATAGATGTGATTACATTTTGGGAAAAGTACGTAAAAAGTAAAATTTTGGTGAATTTTTAAAATCTCTTATTTTTTTCCCATTTACTCATTATGGGTGAAATTTCAAATCACTTTAAAAATGTCAATTTTAACTAGAGGTGAGGGATATGGCAAAAATATCATAATCACAATTTAAAAAAAAAAAATCACAATCTCAATTTTATCACAATTCTTAATATTCATCTTTGAGCCCAACTTTCAAGTTTCAGAACATCATCATCATCCTCATTATCATCATCTTCCTCCACATCATCCGGGGCCGGGTCGTGGAGGCAACAGTCTAAGCAGGGATGCCTTGACATCTCTCTCCCCAGACACCTCCTCCTCCGGGGGGATCCCAAGGCGTTTCCAGGCCAGCTGGGAAACGTAGTCTCTACAGCAGTGGTCACCAACCCTGGTCCTCGAGATCTACCATCCTGCATGTTTTAGATGTAGCCCACTTCTAACACACCTGACGGTCGTTGTCAGGTTTCTGCAGAGCTGGCTGATAGGCTAATCATTTGAATCAGGTGTGTTGGTGTGTCAGGTGTGGAAGTGGGCTACATGTAAAACATGCAGGATGGTAGATCTTGAGGACCAGGGTTGGTGACCACTGCTCTACAGCATGTCCTGGGTCTTCCTCGAGGTCTCCTCCCAGCAGGACATGCCCAGAACACCTCCCCAGGGAGGCGTTCAGGAGGCATCCCAAACAGATGTCCAAGCCACCTCAGCTGACTCGTCTGGATGTGGAGGAGCAGCGGCTCTACTCTGAGCTCCTCCCTGGTGACTGAGCTCCTCCCTTATCTCTAAGGGTACGTCCAGCCACTCTACAGAGGGAACTCATTTCAGCCACTTGTATCCGGGACCGTGTCCTTTTGGTCATGACCCAAAGCTCATGACCATAGGTGAGAGTAGGAACGTAGATTGACTGGTAAATTGAGAGCTTCGCCTTTTGACTCAGCTTCTTCAACAGACCAATACAACGACCGCATCACTGCAGACGCTGCACTGATCCTCCGGTCAATCTCACGTCCATCCGTCCGACCCCTAGATACTTGAACTCCTCCACTTAGGGCAAAACCTCTCCACGGACCCAGAGAGGGCAGGCCACCTTTTTCCGGTAGAGAACCATGGCCCCAGATTTGGAGGTGCTGATCCTCATCCCACTCGCTTTGCACTCGCCTGCAAACCACGCCAGTGCACAGTGAAGGTCCAGGTTCAAACAGGCCAACAGGAGAACATCATCTGCAAAAAGCAGAGATGAGATCCCATGGGCCCCAAACCAAAACCTATCCAGCCCCTGGCTGCACCTAGAAATTCTATCCATAAAAATTATGGATAGAACTGGTGATAAAGGGCAGCCCTGCCAAAGACCAACATGCACCTGGAACAGATCTGACTTTTTTGACAACATACTTTTTATGTTAATATAAAGATTTGGTAGTGCTTGGTTATTAGAAGATACCAGGGTTCAATAAATAAATTGTACAAATATATCTTAAAAATATCTTACAATGGAGTGAGATGTCCTTGGTTTGTGAATCCACTGCCCATTCAAAAAATTTACTGATCTTTCAATGAAAACCCATCTTTGCATGTGCAAAAAGAAAATTTCTCTATTCAAAGAGATTGGTAAGTAAAAATGTGTAAATATAAAAATGTAATGGAGTCATGCTGCAGTCGTCTTCAATGATATTTGTGGATTTGCTTTACAGATTCATTAAGGAATCTGATGCATTTCTCTGTCATAGATTAGATTTGTTAGTTTATGTACTGTTGGGTTGTTTTTTGTACAGTAATGCATCAAATTTTATGAGATGGTAATTTGTTCATAGCATCACTATCCTGTAAAAACAACTATGTCTAAACTTTTAATAAACTTGGAAAAACACTTTTTGTTTTTGTGAATATGTGTCACGTTAATTCAGGAGGGTCTTCATAACTAAATTTGTCTGACACAGTACAATATACTGCAACCATATGTCTACAAATATCAGCTACCAGCTTCTCTGCCTCCATTACACAGGGGACCTTACACCACATTTTCACAACTTCTAACCTGTATCCACTGGACCCCATGAATTTGTCATAGTCAACCCCCCTTTACGGTGTCCCAGGACCGGGCCAATACCGACCATACATACACTATGTGCATGTATTTGGGTTTGCGCCTGCTGGTGGGGTTGTACCACTCCTACAACCAGGCAATCCACAGCATGTGGGACAAACAGATGAGCTGATCTGCGTTTGGCTCCACCATGACCCTACAGCCAGTGTTGGGCAGTAACGTGTTACTGTAACGCTGTTACTTTTGTCAGTAACTAATACTGTAATGCGTTACTCTTTCAACAAAATAACTCCATTACTGTATGGTGCTTTTATCCGTTACTAGCTAAACTGATCAATTTTAGTGTGCAAGGCGTCAAGCCTGCTAAAAATAAAGACAAAGAAAAAGCAGTGTACGACTTTACAGCAGTGATGCATTGTGGGTGTTGATGTTTTTTATCGACTGTGAAGTCATAGCGAATCAAAGTGTTTCTCAACGTGAGAATACAGTCACTTTAACATTAGTCGAGCCAAAAGAGAAGAACATTCGAGTCAAGTGTATCCTATGTCTTTCTGGATCAAAGCCCCTGTCTACTGCGACAAACAGCAACTCATCCATGACGCTAGCTGAGGCTAAACGGTATCTGTGGACACAAGGAAATGAGGCAAGTACCACCACCCAAACAACAGCGGTTAGATTTAACAGGACTGTTAGCCAGGGACAGATCCATCCCACGTTTCATACTTGAGAACATGCTGCTCGTTTCTCCTGTGGAATCACCCACTTTCAGGAACTAATTGGTTTAATAACATGTCCAAGAGACACGTGGCAAATGGACGAAAAACGTTTACAACTACTTGGATAAGGAGTATTCACAAATGGAAGCCGAGCTTGAGGACACCAATGGGTGTATTTTTAAGAATGTTCCTTTAAAAAAGTAATGCAAAAGTTACTTCTAACGGTAACGCATTACTTTTTGGTGTAAGTAATCAACAAAGTAACTAGTTACTTTTTTTCAGTAACTAGCACAACACTACCTACAGCCATTCTAACACATCAATACCACAATCCAGTTCGATGACAGGCTATCCCGGCTGCCGCGTCACAGCACAGAAATTAAATGACAATCATTGTAATTTAATCAAGCAAATTCTTATCAATAATTAATCAGTAGTCGATAAATTGTTTACATCCCTCGTTGAAATACAGCAGAGCCAGGGAGGAAAGTTCACAATATGCAACTATTCCAATTACAGAGAGTTGCATTCTAAGGAAATCCTTTCTGTTGGTCCATCCTTACCAAGACTGTATTCACTGAGTTTACAAGACCGAACCTGGCAAACTTGATACACCTACTGACTTTGTGCCCAGTGATGCCAAAAAAATATCAATCATCGCAGCCCTAAAATATTGGCACTGCAATTAGTCTACATACCCTTTAAATAACTTAACAACTTTTGACAACTTAGTAGTTTAATAAATTATGACTACACTGGAAGCGCTGTGTTGTATCACTGGGAAGACAGCGTGACCACATCCAGTGTCATAATGTTGGCAGAGAAACATAGAGAATTGCATCAGCTGGGCTCATTTCACATGTAAACCCTGGGCTGAACTGACCCAACCCTTAACAAGACCTCATTACTTCCCATCAATATTACCAGTGTTTGAAACTTCCCATCAGTGTTGCACTCCAGCTACAGATGCAAAAGCAAAACCACTCGAGTTCACTGGCGTTTTGCGAACCCCCCTCCTGGAAGACTGCAGGTGGAACTTTCCTGTATCTCCGAGTCTCCATCGTCATTAATATGACAGCCACCAGACACCAGCTGTCCACTTGTCATCTCCTTTACCTCCTTACCTACCGGTGAGTCAGCCTCCCCTCTCAGCCTGGATCTTTTCATCTCTCTCGCTGTGTCTTTGCACAATGCTTCTGCTTGTGCATATTTCATCATTATCAGTCATTCAGCGCAGTTCACTCCGAGGCTTGTGATCAATGTAATCCTCATAAGAAATATCAGCGTCGTCACGATTATCATCATCAGCATAATCGGCATCATCATCACCGCCAACAAAAACATCATCCATTAGTCAGATCGCTGTGCCATCAAGCTGAAGAGTACAGTTTGATCAATTTGGCCTTTGTGTAATTAAATAAATGTACCACTTACTCATCCTCTCAGGAGAATGACAGCATTGTCCTGTAATGACATTTGTAAAGTGTCCAGATGGGTCAACAACCGGCTGAGATTCAGCGAGAGCTCGAGTCCACTTATGTTTCATGTCAACATCTGACAGATAAGTGTCTGACGAGGAAGAGAGGACAAAAAATGTCATGGGCTGCATTAAAACGTGAAATAATACATGATGTAATTTGAAGTATTTGTTTTCAGTAATAAGAACTGAGGATGTAACGTATGACGTGAATTGTTATCTCTATCTTTAAGAAAATTGCTTTTATTATTTGTATTCAATCTAAGAGTTTGATAAACAGGTGATAAGTGGTGTCAAAAACTTATTTATCAGTAAAAGGCAATGTCAGGCTGTGTATTTCACACCTAATCTTACAGCGGTGTTCTATCTCACTAAATCCACCTTTAATATCAATACTGTACCATCAATATCGGACAAAAAAACCCCACAATATAACAGGGTGTTACATCACAGACAGTATCCCATGTAGCAAGACTATACATTTACATTTATATCAGTGGTGGTTCCTGGTCTTTAAAACAGGGGAAACTCATCTTACAGCACCATTATAAAAGTTGTTATATATATATATATATATATATATATATGCTTATAGCATATGGTTCTCAGTCTTTTCTGTGGGGACCCCCTTTGGAAGCCAAAAAATATCCAGGCCCCCTCAACCCCAACAACATTGTAATAGTGGTACAATTATAATTTTTATTAAAAAAAAATGTCTATATCTTAACATTACTTTTTGCTTTTTCTTAAATAATTTGAGCGGATTAAAAATAACTTGGAGTTTTGCTTGAATAATATGAATAAACTAAACCAGACTGCTCCCTGACACAATATTTATACAAATAAAATGGGAAATGTGCAATTATCTTACATCTATGACGTTACATTTTTTAGAACAATAAACTAACCTACTACTGGCCTATAGCAAAGCAATTAAAAATAAAAGGAATGCTAAACTGAGGCTGTTATGCTTCATCTATACAAGTGTTTCTCATCAGGGGTGGTACCACCCCCAGGGAGAAATGACAAAGCTAAGAGGGGGGGTGCTGAGACTGAAATGGGGGAGCGCAGTATCAATATCAAGAAGCATGGTATGTCAATAGTGAGTTTCCGTGCCCTTTCCCTTCACAATGAGGTACGTTGCGACATCTCCCCCAGTCTTTGGTGGTAACCTCCATCATCTAGGGGGGCACTACCTTTGTAACATATATAAGGTCCGTCAGCCCCCCCCCCACTGCTGGATAACTTGTTATGCAATGGTATAACACCACACCAACAGCACAATTAATTTTTTAGTTGGGGTGGGGGGCAGGAGGCTCATGATGATGAAAAGGGGCATTTGTTCAAAAAAGATTGAGAAGCACTGATCAGTATCATAAAACCACAGCAACACACAATTGAATGACTTGGCCTTTTTTCTCTTCAGCTGATGTAGTCGTGGCACTTAATTCACTATACTCACCAGAACTGCTGCTTATTATTTAGTCTGTCTGACCAAATCCATTTGTTTTCTTCTATTTGCCAAAGTCAGTTGAAAACGGCTATGAAATCAAAACCAAAATATTGTTACTTATAGAAGTCATTTCATATGTGATTTGCTAGCTGAAATTGACATGAAAATTCTCACGTTATAATACGCCAGCTTTATCGCCCCCATGTGACCAACATGAAATCAGATTGGTTTAACCAACAGGTTCTTTTACCTGACAGACAAACACTCTACATAACATACACGTACACGACTGGAAGCAGTGAAGAGAAGAGGGGGAAAAAAAACAACAAAAAATACAAATTTAAGAGAACAGAGTAGGAATAATTCAATACATCTTCATGGAACAAATATAAAAATGAAGTGTGTAAATGTAGGTCAGTGGTTTTGATTTGTTTCCACACCAGGCCTGATGGACCACTGTGTAATTCCAGAATGATGTTTTTACTGAACATGTTTATTGATATAAGGAGCTGCTACCGGAATTACACTGGCTGCAAACACTATCATGAAGAGTCCTATGTAGTGACAGGCTAACAGAGAATAATCACTCAACTGTGCATATATTTGCTGTAGCCGTGAACAGCTGTTTTCATTTAAAAAGCTGTAATAAACCCGCTGTATACTTTGTGCCTGGAGCCTACAAGCACACAGACAAAGTTAGCAACTTTCTGGGTGAATATAATGAAGACTGAAGAGCTAAAAGGCAAGTTGTCTCTCAGAGGAGTTGGTGGATGTTTACACGGAGCACTAGATTATCAAGTCCCTAGAATCAGCTGATGTTTCAACTGCTTTCTAACTTGTTTGCTGTGATGGTTTCATCTGTTGATAATGTGCTAGTGCTATGTAATTAAAAAATCATGAAGGCTTTGGAGTGAAAAACCGTACTCTAAGGACCAATCCCAATTCACCTCTTGGTCTTTGCACTTGGCACTACCCCTTGAAAGGGAGTTGGAAGGGGTAGGGGTTGAAACATTCCCCTATGAAATGGGACAACCCTTCCAGACCTGTTACATCATCAGCAGTCACTGATGTAGCTATAAACAGATGCAATAACTTTGTTTCTGAAAGAATTCCCCAAGCCATCAGGAGTTGTAGCCATGTCTGTTGCATGGGCTTTGGTCATATTTTTGTGGCTATCAACTGCAAACTGCAAAAATGCGATCTGTAACATAATGAAACTGCATTAAACGGTCAATCAAATAATTAAGTTTTTTAAGAAGAAAACATGTACGTTCATGTGTTTCTTTCATCACACTGCTGCACTTTTTTTTTGCTGTGTTGACCTTCATTTTACTGATGATTGGAACAGAATTAAAGATTATCTATGCTCGCTTTATGTATGTAAATAGCGATGTCAGTTTCTCACATGCGTCACTGCCTTCATACTTTCATGCATCCAGGTATGTTGGAATGGGCATTTCTCAATATATCCACCAGAGGGCGCCACTCTTAATTACCATACTGACCGAATACCACAAAGAAGAGTAAAGTTTTGAAAAAAAAGAAGCCAACAATAACAAAATAACAAACAGAGGAGGTTTTACTAATGTGGATACTAATGTTAATATTGAAAAGACTAGTTGTCATAAATATGTCGATAGTTTTTCACCAACTCGCACAGTCGCTCTTTGAAAAGTTCCACCATTTATGGAAATCATTCTGTTCAACTCAACTCTGCCTCTACAGTTCCCGGTGGTAGTGCTCTGTTTCGTCCATCTGGGTACGCATCTGCAAGGTCCCGGAAACGGACAGAATTATGCATGTAATGCACACAGAAGATGGACAGAATGCTCTGTATCCGTCTGCATCTTTAACGTAGAGCATAAATGAGCCCTTGTAGGTGATTTGTCATACCCCTCCATTTGTACTGTGGTCCTAAAAAATCTCCGTTTTGAGAGCCAAATGGCCCTCCCCCATAGCCCTTCCCGTTTACGAAAAATCAGAATCAGAACACACACAAGGAATTAGCTTTGGTTTTTCTTTTCTCACAGTGTACATTTCCAACATAGACACAACACACATGAACACAAACCTGATATAAACGAACATTTAAGTAGAGACGAGATAACAATGAGTTGGGAATGGTATGTAACAAATAAATATGAGTAGAAATAACTGGGTAGATGTGTACAGTTATTGGTCTATTAAATATACTTATGTATATATTATTTACAGTGAGATTTATATTAACAGTATGTGCATAGTCCAAAAGTAGTCCAAGTTATTTAGGGAGCAGGAATAAAAAAAAAAAAAAGTGCAAAATGAAGGCATGGGGTGAGGGGGAGGGGCAAAGGGGTGACTTGAGACTGGGCCCAACTCTGAGGTGAAACTATATCGTACTGTTAATGTTATTAGAACCAAAGGACCTATCCCACTGTTGGCCAAACTTCAGACTCTGATAAACTGCCTCTACTGTCCATGTGCATTATTTATGATTTCTCAGAACAACGTGTACAGGATCCAGGTGGGAACTGTCTCAGAACATAATCAGAACTTAGACAGACTCCTGCTCATGTTTTTGGTATATTATGAGCATCCTATATTTTCTAAATTGTTCACTTCACCACAGCTGAATCATGTGGTAACAATAAACGGGTCATAACAAGGTAAGGTCCTTTCATACGTTATGTTACTGGCATTGAGTCTGAACATCTTGCTGCAGGATCCTTTGTACACGTATAAAAACCGCAAAAGAAAGAACACCGTCCTGTGTCCCAGATAAGATTACACAGTGTGTATAAATACCAGAACAATTAACTGTTCACTGAGCAAATCAATTTTAGAGAGTAAAGCAAAGGCTTTTAGTGATGTTCAGTAAGTGCTGAATAAATATT
Source organism: Fowleria isostigma (assembly GCA_029814645.1). Taxonomy (NCBI): domain Eukaryota; kingdom Metazoa; phylum Chordata; class Actinopteri; order Kurtiformes; family Apogonidae; genus Fowleria; species Fowleria isostigma. Next base: position 30,254,739 of record JAPTGZ010000009.1, read on the forward strand.
TGAGTGTAATCATTAATTACACCAATCACACTCCTTCTGTGCTCTTTTCTGCACAATCAATGGAATCACAGATTTGCACGTTAAACATATAGGCTACACGTTCTCGATAACAAAAAACACGGGTAGCGTTTGATGCCGAGCTGTAAAGGTGACACAAAGCGAGTGCATGCTTTTTATAAGGCATTATTTTGTCTTTAACTGCAGCTGCAGTAATCAGTGTCATTCAGTGACTCAGGGATATTTTGCATTTTGCTGTTTCATCCTTGAAAGTGCATCAAGAAACACCATGGAAACAATCAATCAAGTCTGGCAACACAGAGCGCTGCAAATTACCCCACTGAGAAGCACAGTGCCTTCGACTGCATCGGTATTTTTCATGATCTAAACTGTCAGTTCATTTGAGAGAAACAACATCTCGGGTCTCATCCTCCTGCTAATTTTACTGGAGCGACGTTTATGTATGGATCGAAAAAAACACTGGGACAAAATCACACGTTGGAGATGACTGAGGGAGACAGATGCTGCTTATTGTTCGCGTGCGGAAGGTCGAAATATAAAGAAATGACATCGCAATCTATCCAGTGACTAATTATTTGAACTCGTTGGCATTGTACAGGAAACTGACAGACACGGAGTTGATCTGCAGAGTCATGGCAGATCAGATCTTACCTCCCGTTCTGTTCTGTAATATTACCTGCCATATTAGAGGAATACTACATGTGCGCTTTAAGGTATTTCCCTCGGTGTTCCGTTTCGTCTGTTTGCAGTGGCAAAGCTCGCTTGTGCCCGTGTCATTTCTGCAGACGTGAACGTGGGGTCGGTGTGGGTCTGAAGAACTGACTGGCACCGAGAAAGGGCTGAATCACTGGACCGTGTCGTTGGGCCAGACACGAAAACAGATTCATACAGCTCTGCATAGTCAGAGGAATTCTGAAAACCTCAAAGCATCACTGGGTCTAGGATATTACAGGAACAGACTGTGTGCAAATTTATTTTTTTATTTTATTGTTTATTTCAAGGTTGTACACTCCATGTTCAATACATACTATATACATTTCAGTATATACAGATACACAGAGAATATGCTGTAAACACTATATACATAGAGAATTTTACATAAAAAATATCCTAGAGAAATATACGTAGAGAAGTATACATAGAAAAATATACAGTACATAAAGAAATATACATAGTACGACAGTGTATTTGGGCCACATAACAAAAAAAAAACACTTGTCACTGCGAGATTAAAATCATAAATTTAGAGAATAAGGTCATAATATAATGCTAATAAAGTTGGAATTTTAAAAAAAACTCATTGTTTAATGAAAATAATGTACTTTTCTGAGATTCAGGTTGCAATATTTTGAGAATAAAGCCATAATATAGTGAAAATAAAGTCGTAGTAAAAAAAAAAAAAAGTACTTTATGAGATTAAAGTCATAATATTTTGACAATAAATCAAATAGAGTTTCCAGTTACAGTGAACGCAACAAGTGAAGCAGCAACTTCACTTGTGTTTAACTGGACCAGTCACATGGTCATCTAGGTCTACAAAATCAACATTTTATAAAACTTTATAAAATAAATGTCAGACTTTTTGATTACTGGGACATTATCCCCCTCATAAAAGTACAACATTATTTTTGTTAAATAATGACTTTTTCAAAAACTAGGACTTCATTCTCACTATATTATGACTTTATTCTCAAAATATTACAACTTTATCCTCGGGTGACATTTTTATTTTCTGATGTGGCCCTAATGCACCATCATAATGCAGAGACAGTTGTAAACAATAAAGGGTCAGATTTACTAAAGGTTTGCATGTGTCAAAACATGTGCAAACTCATTTTACATGTTAAAAAAAGTACAACCTGATTTATTATCAGTGCGCAATAAAGGTTGCATCTTTCAAAGGTGCAAAATGGTGCGTCTGACTCAGTACATTTGGTAAAATGAATATGTAATATGGGGCGTTAATGTGAAAGTGTGCATGAACTGGAAGGAGAAAATGTAAATATATTAATGCACCACATGCAACGTGATTTATCAAATCCAAACACAATTTTACTAATAGAAACTGCATCTATATTTAACACATCTCAAAAGGATGTGCAGAGGAGGTTTGCATGGGTTTGTGAACGCATTTTTCACCCTCCACCACCCTCCTCATCCTCCTCTGCACATTTTTGGAATGAACGAGGAAACATTTTTTAAATCATATCACTTTGTCTCCAAAATGACAGCCTTGTGGAGATGTTGGACACATTACGTACAGAGATCCACAGACCGGCCTGTGTGTGAAGGAAAGGCGGACTTATAAGTGTTCCTATCGGCAGAAGTGCATCATTCATGCCGCATTAATTGTCCAGATGCAGTGAAAGACTGGACTCAAACACAGTTTGTGCAGAGAGCAAAGCCAAGTTCATGCACGGTGCACTCCAGGTGCGGTGCATTTCTGTGCCTCCGCCGTCTCTCCTGCATCAGGGGATTTAAAAATCTGTTACCAAGGGGTGACATTTTGATGACAGTGTCCAAAACCACCAAAACACCACTTTTTACAGCGTTTGGAAGACCAGACTTACTCTAGGAGGGGCAATATGTGATTGGTTGGCCTGTCATAGTCCGTAGCGGCGACAAGCAGTGGGTAGGGTAGACGAATCAAATGATTTGATATGTCAGACCAGGGGGAATAATTGGTAGGAGTGAGGGTCCATAAGTACCGCGCATACCCCTCTCTCTCTCTCTCTCTCTCTCCGAGTCACTAGGGTAGTCTTATGGACGGCTCCAACGCAATACATGTGATGACAAAACTCCTGGCAACTTTGTATTTCCTTGCGTCTGGACTGTTTCCATTGGTGCTGGTGAATCATGTCTTTCTCGTCTACTGTCTCCATTGCACGACACTGTTCATGAGCATACACAAAATCCTCATTTAAATAGGGTGGTCTCTAACACGTTTGCACCTGTGGTCACTAACAAAGAAAATCTTAATAAATCACCCGCAAACCGTGGTCCAACCCCTCACACAAAACTATAGATGGCACACACACATCACTACAAGTAAAATGGGATCTTAGTAAATCTGGCCCTATGTGTAGAAAATATACATAATACATAAATGTATATGGCAATTCACTATTAAGATACAACCCTAGCAGCCCAAAAGGGAGTGAGAAGAAGTAAAACTTATTTACTCCCACCCCAAGTTTCACTACTTAAACTTGTATGGTTGAATTATGTCAAAGAAATTAGTTGTAAACATGCATTAGTACACCAAAACTAACTTTAACACAATGTGCAGAACACAAATGCACTTAATAAAGAGAAAACAATACTGAACACAATAGATTATTGGCATCGAAATTAGTAATTTTATAAAAACTGAAAAGAAATGTAAATATATGTAATAAATTATTTCAATGAATAAAATAAAAAGTAAATAAAGATCAAAGAACAAAACACACACATAAGAAGTAAGGAAAAAAAGAATTTGAAAAGAAAGGAAAATTAGAAAAAATAGTAGAAAGAAAAACACCACATGACCTTCATAGTCCTTCATCTCTATATTGTTTTAAAACCATTTCTTTATATTTTAATTTAAACTGCTGTATGTTGTTGGAGCGTTGCTTTAATTGAACCCCCAAACTGTTCCACAGTCAGACGCCACACAGACACACTACAGCATTTCCTGGTGGTTCTCACTGCCCTGACCATAAAGTTTCCCTAACCCCTCAAGTTCAAATGATATAATATAGATTCATCAGTATATGGAGTTATTTTTATAGAATAATTTTCTTATTCTATTAAAAAAAAAAAGAAATCATCACTTCATCTTGTTTTTCATTTCAACGTCTGGTTATTACCCAAGAGGAAACTCTTATATTGCCAATCCTAAAAACAGTAAATTAGGCGAATATTCATTATCACAAGCTGGCACCTGGAATAATTTTATAACCTCATGAGAAAAAGAAATATACATTGTAAAAAGATCCAATCAGTGCCCATTTTAATCATAAATTCAAACAATAAAATATGATTGTTAATATGACTGTTGTGGTTATATTACACAGTCGAGGGAAAAAATTATTAGACCACACTATGTTTTCTTCAATTTCTTGTTCATTTTAATGTCCGCTACAACTAAAGGTACATTTGTTTGGCAAATATAATTATAAAAACATAAATATCTCATAGTAGTTTAATTTCAGAGCTGATATCTATCCATTTTCCATAGTTTTCTGGATAACTAAAAATTACATAAGTTCTTATATCAATATCTATGGCACTGTACTGAAAAAAAAACAGTACTTTTAGATATTCCATGTTTTCTTTTCTGTCTGCTTTAGTCATATAATACACAGTAGGAGTGTGACAAAATATTGCTATGGCAAAATATTGCAATATTTAATCTTACAATTGATTATCAATTCACTCTTGCCACATATCAATTTTTAAAAAGGCTATTGTTATTCAAATATAGCCGCTATACACGTCTTTCACTTTCACCTCTCCTCCTCCTCCTCAGTGAGTGGAATCACTGTTTTACATGCCCTCCAGGGGGCGCCCCTCGTGCAAGTAGCTGAAAATTGGGCGGAAGTCACTGAAGAAGAAAAACAAACAGTGGCGCTAATATACTGTATACCAGCAGTGAAGTTAAACTAAAAGATGCTCCGGAATCGTTTAAATCCAAAGTTTGGACTCACTTTGGTTTTTATAGTATGAATGGGACAAAGCTGGAGAAGGACTGTATAGTTTGTACAAAGTACGAACTGTCTCACAAAAATATGACGCACGACACATGGTGAACATGTCCACTGTAGAGACATGAGACGTTATGTTTTTCTGAATTTTAAATCCGACTGATCTGATGAAATGGCAACAGTACACCAGTTCTTATTCCATTTGCTGTGTTATATGTTCACATTCTCCACCATTAGCATGTTATTAAACACCATTTGATGGAAGGCAATGTACACCAAGATCTCCAGTTCACATAACCCTAACATTTACCCTCAGTGCGCCATATTTGATCATTCATTCAGATTTGACAGGAGCTTATAACGGCTTGTCAGGCATAAAAGCTTATGCATAACACGCTACTTCACCATGGTGTGTATAAGCAAGTCATGATGTCATGTTGTTTAAAATAATGTCACTGTTTGTCAGACAGATAAAAAAAAATCCTGTTTACAGTTATGTTGAACTAAAACAGTGCCATTGCTTTCACACTACTGTTTGTACTCTGGTTAAATAATAAAAATATAAACTATGACATTTTTCCCCCCTTTGTTTTTAGTTTCACCCCTATAAACACACACACATATCATAGGTTATTAACTAACACCAAAATATTGATAATCATAGTATCGCATTATCGAGATACGTATCATTATTGTGAGCCATGTATCGCATTTCATATTGTATCATGAGGTACCCTGAGACTCCCAGCCCTAACACACAGGAGTTGGTACTTGATTGCATAACCATTGTTTTTGATGACTTCTGATGGTCTAATATATTTTTCCGCGACTGTATATCATATGACATATTCACTGCTTGGCCAAAAAACAGTCACACATTGTATTTAATTGGACGGACTTAAGCTTTGATTATGGGATGCATTTGTTGTAGTGGTGCTAATGCCATGCAATGCTCATGCTGTTTCGCAGCATTAATTTCAATCCATTGTTTTGCTTCTTTTAGGGTCTTTTACAGTGGGTTGTGACTACATCATTATTTAAAGCTTAACTGTTAAACTAAATTGAATTATCACGTACCTACTCATTTTGTTTTGATTAAGTTATTTATTATTATTTATTATCTGTAACATGTATAACCTTTTTATGTAATGTACATTACCTCTGACACATGTTCTTTTTGTATACTTGTATACTGTTCTTTGTATACTGTTTGTATTTCAACTCTTGTGTTATTTTAAATAAAGTAAAAAAAAAAAAAAAAAAGGGCCATAACTACCATAACAAGCAGGAACCAAAAGTGAAACTTATCAAGTGTTGGATGTCTGACTACTGACTTCTCAAAGTTCAAGGTTCAAGCAATTTATTGTCATTACATATATATACATGGAATAAAATCCGTACCCAGGACCGGCAGTGCACATCATTAAAAATTTTCATAAAAACTAGTCCAATACTAAATTAACAGTAAAACCCAACAAATAAATAATGCATAAATGAATAGTATAAGATTTAAAGTGCAGCACAATAAAAACAGAATAAAACAGTAGCGCTGTTTGCAGGTGGCACAGCAGTGTGTCAGCATTGGCCTCTGGGAAGAAACTGTGGGTCAGCCTGGTGGTTCTGGCCTTAATGCTCCGCAGCCTCTGCCCTGAGGGGAGGGGGTCGAACAGTCAGTCCATGGGCCAGGTGGGCGAAATCCCCCATAATGCAGGCTGCACTGCTCTTGCCTCTGCACCTGCTGACATATACCTCCTCAGTGGAAGGAAGACTACTGCGGGTGATCTTCTGGGTGGCTTTCACCACCCTCTGCAGCGCCTTCCTGTCAGTGGTGGAGCAGTTCCCATACCAGGTGGTGATGGAGTGGGTGATTGTACTCTTTACCACACACCTGTAGAAAGCTGGCAACACTGAGGTGTCAAGGCTGGCCTGCTTCAGCTTCCAAAGGAAGTAAAGACGTTGGTGGGCCTTCCTCACAATAACAGAAGTGTTTATGGTCCACTACATAGGGAAGGTGTTAATTCAAGCAGCAGCAATTTATTATTAACCAGAATCTGCACGCAGAGCTAAAATCCAAAAAAGAGCAGCCTGACGTAGGAATCCCCACTCTCCAGGTGGGTGAGAGCAGTGTGGAGAACTGTCGACTGCATCTGATGTGGAGCAGTTCTTCCTGTAGGCATACTGATGTGGATCCACATTGATGTCCATATTCTTCCTAACGTGGTCCATAACTAGTCGTTCAAAGCATTTTGTAACAATTGGGGTGAAGGCCACAAGGTGATAGTCATTCATGGCTTTTGCTGATGCACTTTGGGGCACGGGGATGATGGTGGACGTCTTAAAACACAACGGCACCACAACCTGGGAGAGAGAAATGTTAAAAATGTCTGTCCACACCTCTGCGACTTCGTGGGCACAGTCCTTTAAAACCCTTTCCGGGATACTGTCCGGACCTGCTGCTTTCCAGGGATTGATGTGCTTCAGGGTCCTCGTCACATCCTAAGCAGACACACTGAGGGGCAGCTCACCTGGTGGAACAGAGAGCCTGGAGCAGGGGGAGGAGTTGGATGCTTCAAAGTGGGCATTAAATGTGTTGAGGGCAGCTGGGAGAGATGGGTCTCGGGGGCATTCAACATCTCTCTTGTAGTTTGTGATTGTTTTTATGCTGCTCTACAGCCACTTCTCTGCCTCTGTTATACAGTGGCCCTGACACGAAATTTTCACAAATTCTAACTAATTTTGGCGAAAAAAAAACTCCCAATTTTTTTCCTCTAAAAACTTTATTTTTGATTTCAATTTAGACTTTTGGCTAAAACTACAGAAGACATAGAATTCAGAGATATGCAAAGATCCACAGGCCAGTCAGCATGTGGTTTTGTGACGGGCCACAGAAGTTATTATACCAGTGTAAGTCGGTGACAGGCATCAGTCATGCGTTGCATGCATGGACCAGTAACATGAGTGATTATGAAGATAATCATAGGCGGGTGCCAGATGCAGATGGCTGTGTGTTGGATGTGGGACGTCTGGAGCTGTGCTGTGCACGGAAGCCCGGTTAGAACTGAGGCTGTGCCACAGCAGGTATGAGCCAGACACGGAGTCCAACTATGAGCCGCAGCTCTGCAATTCTGTGATGTCATCACAGATTTAAGGTCCGTGGTCATTACATGGAAATCTGTGAAAGACCACTGTCACAGTTAGGAAGAAGAGCCTACGGTAGCCCGGAGGGCAGAGGTGCGTGGCCTGAAGACAAGAGAAAAATGAAATCGATTTTACAATTACCCCATTTTAAAAATTGTCCTAATTATAAAATCGGATTTTGATTTAAAATTGATTAATCATGCAGTCCGACTTCTAACCTGTATCCATGCTGGGGCCCATAAATGTGTCATGGTGAACCTCCCCTCACAGCGCCCAAGGACCGATACCGACCCTGTATATGTGTGTGTATTTGGACTACCTCCTGGTGGTGGCAGTATACCTCTCCCACAGCCAGGCAACCCCACAGCATGAGGGACAAACAGATTGTTGAAGGGTGGCTGTGGCGCAGGTGGTAGAATGGGATGTCCAGTGATTGTAGAGTTGGCAGTTCGAATCTTGCCTCCAACTGTCTGCATGTCAAAGTGTCCTTGGGCAAGACACTGAACTCTAAATTGCTCCCAGTGAGGCCTGATAGTACCTGGCAGAGTGGCAGCCCACTGGTGTATGAATGGGTGAATGTGAAGCTTGTATTCTAAAGCACTTTGAGTACTATTAATGTGTAGAAAAGTGTTATGTAAGTACAGGCCATTTACCATTGTTCTGGTCTGCGTTTGGCTCCACCCCTACAGCCATTCTAACCTATCAATGACACAGTCCAGTTTGATGACCGCCGTGTCACAGCATGGCAGTTAGTTGACAATAATTATAATTTCAAACAGATTCTTATCGACAATGAATCTAGTTGATTTATTGTTTACATCCCTAGCACTGTTGTTACAATCTGGCATATTTACAGCTGCAATTGTTTTAGATGTTCATTAATATGCACTGTCCCCACTATATAAATAAGAGTACACCACCTTAAGGGAGAGTTAATTGAAAATATCATAGTTGAGGGGTCTACCGTGTTGCTGTACACCCACTGACACCTGTCAATCACCAAACAGAACCGTGATCGGTCGAAAGTCTCCCATCACAGATTACATTTTGTAAAGCTATTGAACAGAGCTAAGAGGAGCTACAGAAGCTTATTTTCCTCTCAAACCACTTGAATTACAATATGCTGAAAGATTTCTCATGGTACCATTTCCCAAATGACACCAAAACCCCTTTAAACGGCCATAAAAGAAGTCATAACCATCCAGAGCCTGACGCCTGATGAGCTGCAGTAATTCATCAACTTGTGTTTTTACAAATCAATAACCCAGTGCACTGTAACAGCAAACAAAAGCCAAACCTGTCTGCTTTTGGTCACACATAATTCACAGAAATAAACAGGACGAGATGCATTGGTGGACATAAATGTGACAGATGTTTACGGTACCGTCACCGTGCATCCACCGTGGTCGTAAAGCCAGGAATCAAAAGGGTAATCATCAGCAGTAAAAACCCGGGGAGAGAGTAAAGAGAGAGAGAGAGAGAGAGGATCACGGAGGAAAGAGAGGGTTTGTAGAAAGAGAGAACACTGAGGAACGAGGGGTGGAAAGAAGACAGGGAGATCCAGAAAGAGGGAGACACAAAGAGATGAGGGGGAGGTGCAGCAGACTATAGGCTAAAACCGACTGCGGTGTTTAATTGCTGTAAAATAGGCTGTAAGCTTCTCTTCCCACCTACTCTTAGCGTTGTTAATATGCTGTTAGCCTCTCCTCCTCCTCCTCCTCCTCCTCACTGCCAGTCCCCTGACACTGACACACAACCATGCACATCAACCTACTTACACCATCATACAACTGCAAATGCACACACTCATTTCCCCTTGTAGACTGTCGTAGCAAATTCACCTCAGTATTTCACTGTTTTTGTAATGAGGTGCTGTTGAACGCTCTTTCTGAATATATATACACACTTAAGCCCAAAAGTATTCATACCCTCGTCAAATACAAGGAATTTCTTTTTTTTTTTGTTTTTAAGTGGACAAATGTATCAGAGTTTGTAAAGCCTAAACCTACACTTAAACATAGGTACAAAATATCAGAAACAGAGGGAAAAAAATAGAGACATAATACATATAGATACAAATGTATATGCATACGTATAAAATATAATATGACGTATATATTTTTACGCTCTGGTTCAAACTGAAAAGGCTGAACAGACAAGTGCTTCGTACAACCATGTAACGTCGGTGCCCAGAATGTAAACAATGGCTGCGTAAAGGTGAACTGGTTTTCAATAAAACTATATAAAAACAAAAACATTAGGAATGTGTTTATGATATAATGTTATTAATGACAACAAAATAAATGTTTTAGGGCAAACATGTCTTATTAGTCGAGGATCCTTTTAAGTGTATGTCACCTGGTTATCTACAGTCGCTTAAAAAAATATCAGACCATCAAAAGTCACCAAAAATAATAGTTATGCAATCAAGTACTAACTCCTGTGTGTATCATGTGACTAAAACAGACAGAAAAGAAAATATGGAATGTCTAAAAGCACTGTTTTTTGTCAGTCATAGATATTGTCATAGATACTGATGTAAGAACTGATGTGATTTTAGTTATTATCAAGAAAACCATAGAAAATGGATAGATATCAGCTCTGAAATTAAACTCTTCTAAATGTTTTTTGTTGTTATCATTATATTTGTCCAAGCAAATGTACCTTTAGTTGTACCAGGCTTTAAAATGAACAAGAAAATGAATAAAAAACATAGGGTGGTCTAATAATTTTTTTCGACGACTATGTGATCCCTCATGTTCAGGGATCAATTTTAACATCCTGTTTCATGACATTCTACTGATTTTTGGATCATTTTCGTTTTGTTTGGATTGTTTACTGGAATAACCAATCGATATCAGCATCAATAAAATAACCTACATACTGTATATTGGACAATTTGTTTAATTACTATTATGTCAATTATGCCTAATGTCACTAATTTGCATCATATTTATTGTAGGTGCTATATTCAAATTACCATTATCTCCACTTAACCCTTTCATGTGTGACATTACTGCCGTCGACAATTATTCAGTCTTTAATTAAAGCTACATTATTTGCAGTAATGCTCCAACTCTTAATTGTTGTGCCGTTGCGTTTTCTATTTGTTACACTCACTTTACTGTAAATGCTGCTGTGATACTTGAATTTCCCCACTGCGGAATGAATAAAGTCTTATCCTGTTATGTTGTTTAATGAATCCCAAACATGTGGTTACAAACTACACTTCAGGGAGTAGTTTTTTCACAGTTTAATCCTTATGGTTTTTACCATTTTGTTCCTCAGAATATAATCACTGATTCATTCACCGCAATTGACAGTTATATTTTACACTGAAATCAGAACATTTTATTAATCCCAGGGGGAAGTTATTGAATGTTACAGGTGCTCCATTCAAGTGGAATAAAGAGTAGCAGGAAAGAACATATCAATACAACAGAAAAAGAAAAAGAAAATATTTACATTATAAAAACTAAGTGGCCTCTGTGTGCCTGTGTGTGTCTGGAAAGAGCTGTCTGCTGCAGTTTGTCATAATTATGTATTTTTGGTCAAGAAAGACAGTTGTGGAAACAGCAAATTGATAGGACCAATATTTTGGGAGATATTAGTAATTCTGGAATGCAAAAGCCTTACATTCACACTGCTATGGTCAGAATGCTTTGGCGGTGACTGCTGGATAAAGGCGGTACAGCATGCACGAATACACAACAGCATAAAACAGGGGTCTCAAACTCAGGTCAGTTCAGGGGCCACATTCAGCTAAATCTGATTTGAAGTGGGCTGCACCAAGGAAATAATAACATAATAATGTCGACTTCAAACTACTCTTTGTGTTTTAGAGTGAAAAAAATAAAATTATACGATGAAAACTTTTACAAACTATCCTTTAAAACAATGTGAATAACATGAACAAACTGACATTTTTTAAGAAAACTACATTCAATTTTATTAATATTATGTCTCAGTTTATCTTTTACAAATCAAAGTGGATCTACAAATATACAAAACATTTAATGACAGGCAGAATATTGGTAAATTTGCATTTCAAAAATTTCAAAATGTGTGTATTTGTTGAGGTTATTCATGTTTTCGTGAAATGATAGTTTGTTTTAGTGTTAATACAGTTAAATGACATAAAAATGTTTACATTTACAGAGAAAAAAACTGGAAGTCTTGAGTATTTTTAGGTTATTATGATTGTATTTTACTGATCTGACCCACTTGACATTGAATTGGTCTGTACATGGAACCTGAACCGTGTAATTTTTGCATTTCACAAACTCCTCTTGCGGGCTGGACCGGACCCTTTGGCGGGCCGCATTTGGCCCCCAGGCCACATGTTTGAGACCTCTGGCATAAAAACAACCACGTATAGAACCTGTGGATCCCCACAGGCAACAAGCCAACGAGCTAGTACAAATATATATATGTGTGGAGAGAGAGAGATACACCACATATATACCCTCTGCTCCCGACAAATCGACAGAGACTGTATTTTACAAAAGGGCCCACAATGTTTACCTTTGATGGGTTCCACAATTCGCAGCGGCGCCCCAGTATATAGAAATATAAAACACGCTGACCTGTGGGGAACCATGGGTCATATTAAGACCTATATCTGGGGATTGAAACCAGTAAATGAGCTGTTCCTGTTTTTAACTTCATTTCCTGTCATGCAGCGTGGTACTACACTTCCCGTCAACCGTTATTGGCAACGCAACGTGACTGTAAGGTTGTCGAATTCAAAAATACTAATATCTCCTAAAATATTGGTCCTATCAACTTGCCGAGATATTTAATGTGGAAATGTTTCTCAACTGTAGGAACCAAATTGTCCAGTTAAAAACGTCTCAGTTTCTCAGAGCTGTGCAGATACACACAAATACAGAGATGCAGTATTATAATTTAGATACACATATATAAAGCTATCATACCTCTGAATATACAGGCTGAGTGAATAGTAACTACGCATTAGAAATTGCTTATAGAATCTTCAGTATCACTGAAGTCACGATGAAAACATTTTTTAAACAGAGAACACTAATGGGGATTTCTAATTGTCTTATTTCTTATTTCATGGATTCAGGAGGTTCTCAATGATCTCCCAGATGACATTATTCAAAAGGTTGTTGATTTCATTCCTGGCTGTTTGAGGAAACCAGTTGACGCCATTGGTGTGGAATATGTTGAAATATAAAGGTTTACATATAAGTACATATATCATTTGTTTCAATACATTTATAATAGGAATATGGATTTTATTACCAATTTTTAATGCCTAGTTATTTTTTACCCACCCTGTATATGGTCAAGATTCAAAGCATTTATTGTCATGTGTACAATAAAGAAACAGCTCTCCCTCTACAATGAAAATCTTACTTTGCCGTCCACACTGAATGCCATAAGAGGTCAAGGTAAGTCAAAGGCACAAGTATAAAAGATAGAATACTAGCCAACATGAAGTGGCATTTCAAAGTGGTATGCAGGAGAAGACCATCAAATATAAAATATAAACCACTATTACTACCAAAAAATAAATAAATAAATAATATAAAATAATATATACAGCTCTGAATATATACATATATACCAAATATTCACATTAAAACAATCTATGAAGACATATAATTACAACAGCAATATGTACTGGACAATAAATGATATGTTTTTTTTTAAATCAGCAATACATTTTCTCTGTGGGTGTGTTTATACCATTACAAGTTTAACTATTGATGCACGGGATCCACTGTGATGAATATGACCAAATAAGATATTGAAGAAATCCAATGTTTTATGTCATAAATACCACTAGTTTAATAACAACTCATGCATAAAAGGGTTAAGTTTAGATCTGCATCACAACACCAACACATTTTTCTATCATTGTAAATATATTTAGGCAGTAAAGGAATATTATAGAAGTGATATGGACAAAAAGGGGTCACTCATGCTTGTTTTTTTGGGGGTTTTTTGGGGTTTTTTTTGCTTCTGTACATGTGCGTTGATCGAACAGTAAGCAGATGTGGGTTTTGAGAAGCTCTGACAAGTTTGGGGCTGTTTTCTATCCGTTACGCAACAAAGCCGGTAGCTCGGTGTCTTGTCTGCATCCACCTAAAGTCTCCTTTAGTTGCCCTCCTTCCCCTAACTCCC
>JAPTGZ010000009.1:30429703-30442297 GCA_029814645.1 Fowleria isostigma
TTCTATTCTATTCTATTCTATTCTATTCTATTCTATTCTATTCTATTCTATTCTATTCTATTCTATTCTATTCCAACCTCATCAAAGCCATGTTACTGATTTCCACTAGTGGTCTGGTTATTATTTCCAATTATTTTCTGTACAAACAATACAATCACAGCCTTTGTACCTTTCCTTCTTTTAATTTCCACTTTATATTAGAATGTCTTATATTGTTGCAACTTCATTCCTGTTTTCTAATCTGTCATTCATTTATTCATTCATACACATTAGTTTGTTAACAGAGCCTTTACATTCCTTTTTATTTTGCTATTTTTGAAAAAAAAAAGAAAATCAGTTGTATTTTTATTCAATATATTTTCTCGTATTTTGCGCTTTTGATGCATTTTATGAGCAAGTATTTGTAACTTGCAACAATAAACATTATTGTTGCATGTGTATCCATATCTGAGTCTCCTTCAAATGAAATGGATAACAAATCAAATTGTTTTTGTCGTTCTTTGTTGATATGATCCTGTGTCTCTGTTCATCTGAAGGCGTCTCCTCCGGTGTTCTGTCCGTCATCGAGGACTCAGGACCTGGAGGCCCTTCTCTCTGCCATCTCAGAGGCTCAGCATTTTGTTGACGTGGCCGTCATGGATTATTTCCCCAGTACACGTTTCGAGAGGCATCTGAGGTAAACCTGACACCCCCCCCCGAATAAAAATAATAAATAAAGAACCCATCTGTTTACAAGGCACCTCTTTTGCTGCTTTTCTGTCATTGTAATGTCTGCAGATACTGGCCTGTTATTGACGATGCCATCAGAGCTGCTGCCTTTGACAGGAAGGTGAAGATTCGGATGCTGATCAGCTGTGGGAGGGACTCTGACCCCTTCATGCTGCCTTTCCTTCAGTCTCTAGCCTCGATGGACAGCCCCCGCCAGCACATCAGCATTAAAATAGTAAGACATAACATGAAAAAAAGCTTCTGCTGGGGGGATAAACACAGCACGTTCACACCGAATTAACGATTTCTCTCATTTCAGAAACTGTTCACTGTGCCTGTAGGAAACCAGTCTGATATCCCATACTCCAGAATCAACCACAATAAATACATGCTGACTGATAAAGTAGCCTACATTGGTGCGTATGATTTTACCTTTAGGATTATTACGTTCATGCGTTTACTTGGAGATTTGAACATTAATTATTGTGCAGCTAAATGTGTTGCATGTGAATGAGTTAATATTTGATGGACGACCCTGTGCTGTTGTGTAGGTAACTCCAACTGGTCAGGTGACTACTTTGTGACCACAGCTGGAGTGAGTATGGTGATTTCCCAGCGTGCTCCTCACCCTATATGGAAGGCCAAGGCCCTGCAGGCCCAGCTCCAGGCCGTCTTTGACCGAGACTGGAATTCTGAGTTTGCAGTGTACCTCGATGACCTGAGACCCAATCCAGATTGTGCACTCTCAAGATGACAAAGTTTACACCAATGCATTTTATTATTTAGGCCACAGACAAGATGTTGTAGTTGTTTTCATGTGGTCTTTATCAAGTTCAACAAATTATACCTTTTTTTTTGTTCATTTGTCCTAATATGTTGCCTAAATGAAAGGAAAAAAGAAACCATTTTTTAAAAGTATGATTCTTTTACATCATTTATGTAACTGTGCTGGAAGGAGGGTCATTTTTTTGTTGACTATTGTATCAGATGAAAAATGCTTATGTTAGGTTTACTGCATTTTTATTGACTGAATCTCCTGTGTTCTCATGTGTTTATACAGTATAATTTTGTGTGAACTCCAAACAGAGTAATGTTCTGAATGTTTTTAATGCTATATCCATAAAGGGCTACATTTCACAGGCTTGGTGCTCAGAATACACCTTTTGTTTGCATATATTTGCTTGTTATAAAAGGAAAAGCATAGATATATTAATACATTAATTAGATATATCGTAGCTCTGTTTTCATTTAAGTGTGCCAAAAAACTCTGAAAAATACAGAAATAAATAAAAATTCCATTATCCATCATGACCAAAACCAAAGCCCTGACAAGAATGTGCCCACTGTAAAAGAGATGTTTGTACCATCAATTAAACCGATGTGGTTTATATGAAAAAAAAATCTCTGCACGCTTTACACTGGATAAACTCTGGATATAACAATAAAGGTTTTGGCACACTGTCACTTCTCTTAACTTTAATATGTTTCAGCTCTTTTTTAATTTTGTCAGACATGTAGGCACCTCAAAGAGAATTACTGCATTTAATATTCTCTATTCCAAACAAAAACATAAAACAACAAAAATGTGATAAATATAAAAGTATGACCAATTGAAAGAAATATTTTAAAATGTAGATACAATCAAGTTATCAAACAACATTAATAAAAATGACATATAATAATAAATGTTAACATATATTTTTTTTAGTTTGAAGTTTAGATGTATTTTTTCTTTTTTATTATAGTAAAGAGTATTGGGAGGATACAAAAGGTTTTCTTCAACACTACTACTACAACTAATAATGATAAAAGTTTAAATTATGTGTTTTATTTATGAAGGAGTCCCAGTACTCCTGTATCCTGTGTATGTCTAGTGGTGCTGTTCCCCTCCCTGTCAGTAGGGAGCAGTGTAACTATGAAACCGCCTTCACAGTGACGTCACAGGGCGGAGCTCAGGGTTGTGTAGTACGTGTGCTTCATAGGTGGTTAGCTTGCGACCAGTGAGCTAACGTTACCGCTGAATTACTGTATAAATCATGGTGCTGCTTGAAAATGATT
This sequence comes from Fowleria isostigma, assembly GCA_029814645.1. Taxonomy (NCBI): domain Eukaryota; kingdom Metazoa; phylum Chordata; class Actinopteri; order Kurtiformes; family Apogonidae; genus Fowleria; species Fowleria isostigma. The sequence continues at coordinate 30,432,470 of JAPTGZ010000009.1, forward strand.
CGGTAAGAACGACAAATATTTAACGAATTATTTATTATGTTCTCACCATTTGCCACAGGCTTTGAAAACCGTGTCTATAACGGCTGTCTTGCTATTTTCTGTCTCATCGGTAGGAAAAGTAGCTACAATTTAGCAAGCTAACGTTAGTCTGGTTTGAACTAGTTAGCTAGCACGAAAGTCTCACTCAAACTGGCGAATATTGTATATTTATCTAAACTTATTGAACTAGTTCGTGTTAACAGCAGTAAGCCAGAGTTTGTATATTAAGACAGGTTAACCGTGAATGAATTGGGTGTTGTGGTTGCCGCAAAAGCCAAGATTTCTTACATGTCTTAGCACAAACTTTTTTCTCTTGTGTCACGATGATTTTTTTAAAAAACATAACAGCTGTATCTTTTAGCTGATGTTGTTAACCCATAGACTTCTAGAATAGTTAACTGCACTATCTTGACGAAAGCCTTTAATTATTATCAGACTTGTATTGTTAACCACGACACTCCCTCCTTGCAGGGCAACATTTAAGAGTCGAAGAACAGGATTTAGGATCGTTTACACATTAATAGGATTTTGTTTTCTCAGATATTTTTGATTAAACTTTAACGTGCCAATGCAGTGTGAAATCTGTCCCAACTTTGCATTGGCATGTTCAGATTATCACAAGTGCTCTAAGTTGAATTATTTAGTCATATTTCTGCAACATTTAACCTTTTTTATTAAAGCAGGATTTATTGGAGTTCTGTCGTATAAAACTCCATCTGTTGTAGTTGTTAATAAATTTGGGCTAGAGATTATAATAGCTATTATCATCAAATGAAGTTTTTATGTTGACATCAACCTCAGTAACTAAGATTACTAATAAGTGCATGAAATGGTGGAAAAGGAGGAGTTAGAAGTGTTCTTTGTGTTAGGACATGCACTATTTATATACATACAGTTGCAGAAAAAAATATTAGACCATCAAGTCGTCAAAGGTTATGCAGTCAAGTACTAACTCCTGCGTGTAACATGTGACTAAAACAGACAGAAAAGAAAACTTGAATGCATAAAAGCGCTGTTTTTGTCAGTACAATGCCATATATTGATGTAAGAACTTATTTGATTTTGGTTATTATCAAGAAAACTATGGAAAATGGATAGATATCAGCTCTGAAATTAAGCTACTATGAGATATTTTTGTTGTTGTCATTATATTTGTCCAAACAAATGTACCTTTAGGTGTACCTGGCATTAAAATGAACAAAAAATTGAAGAAAACATAGGGTGGTCTAATAATATTTTCCATGACTGTATGTAGGAATAAAATATAAAAGTGAACAAAAGGCAAAAAGACATTACAAATTTAAACAGAACCAAAATATTTAAGGCAAATTAAAAAAAAAAAAAAATCCACACATACAGAAAATATATACCTAAAAGTAATTAACTTAAAAGTTTGTATTTTCTAAATACATAAAAATGGTAAATTAAAAAAAAAAAAAAAAATCTAAATAAATGAAATAAAATGACAATGCAATTACAAAAATGATAAAATCAGGCCATAGTAGTATACGATTGTAACACAGAATATGAAATCAAGTCATACAGAGCTTTGGTTTATCAAGAAAGACATATACGATGGTCTAATAATTTTTTTCGCACCTGTACATTTATCAAGCAGCTTGTGCCAGAAGCAATGGGTATTATAACTATTGATGAACTGCTTGGTTTAGATGTATTTATAATGAACACTGAGGGTGGATTAACCTACTAAAGAGACGGATTTACTGTATAAAAAGTGAAAGTTTCTTCTTCTACTGTGTTGTTTTGCAGCCGTTTACATCAGGAAAGTTTTGATGGCACTTTGATCATGCTGGCAGGAAAACTCAGCATGGTGGTGTCTTTATTAAAGTCAGATGAATCAGACTCACGCATGAATCATACATCAATAACGGTCTAATTTTACACATGATGATGATGATGACGATGCACAAAAATGGAAATGCACCTTGCCGAACATTTAGAAACCCCTCAGAACATCACAGAACATGTTCTCAGGGGTGTTGGAGTTTTAATAAGATAAGGCGGTACTTTACCTCCTGGTTGAAACCGCCGCTAACCCTCAGTTTAGTGACTCCTCTGTGTTTATATCATTTGCTGCGAGTTTAACGTCGCACTTTTCGTCTCATTGCAGAAACTCCTTTTATAACAGGGAGCATGTCACCTCTCATCCATCCCTGCCTCCTTCTAACTGTCTCCTGGGCTGAGTAGAAGAGGTGAACATGACTTTTTATAGCAATAGACGGTACAGAGGCCCCGGGGGTGATGTTCTCTGTTTGACTTATGCTCTGCCCCCTCACCTGAATAAGGAGAGGAGGCGAGGTGATGCTCCGGTGAGCACGGCAAAAAAATGAGGCCAGCTCGCAGTATGAGTTAGGCTATTAGTCTCTCTTTAACTCAGTCGGTCTGGTGTGTGCATGCGTGTACGACATGTGGAAACTCGGCTGTAAGGTGTCCCACCAGGAGGCTAATATGGACATGTGCAGATTAGCTATACTTGCCTTAAGTCTTTCCCCCTCGGACATCCAATAGGAACAAGCCATATATATGTTACTAGGGATATCCATATTGTTTTTCCAGTGTGTTGTTTCTTATTCCAGTGGCTACGATCATCACTACTTTAGCAAGGTTAGGGAAAAAAAACAGTGAAAATGTATTATTATTATTATTATGATTTAATTAATTTTTTAAATAATAAAAAAAATTATAAAATAAAAAGTAAAACAAAATAAACAAGTACATTAATAGTTTTAAAAAAATACTAATAACAAAAAGAAATTAAAAAAGAGGAAAAAAGTTAAGAAAATGTATTAAGTAATCCTATTGGTTGGCCTAGTATGGGTTTGGGGGAAGGGGTGTCAAATGGCGTCTTTATGGGGCAAAGAGTTAAGGTTTATTATAGGCAATAACTTCAGTACTCAACCAATGTGTGTACTCCAAACCTTTATCTCTGTAAGGTCTCATAAAAACTGAGTTTTATTTATTACCTAGGAGGTTATGTTTTTGTTGGCGTTTGTCTGTCTGTTAGCAAGTTTATGCAAAAACTACTGGATGGATTTTCATGAAATTTTCAGGACATGATGGAAATGTCACAAGGAACAATCAGTTAGATTTTGGGAGTGATCCAACATTTTACTCCCATCCAAATGTGCTAATTTGGTTCAAATGGTGCTTGTTATGGTCTCTCCTCTCTCTTCTCCATATGGATGTGGGCGGGGCTACCTGCACTTCACTGAGTTGTGTGTGTGTGCAGCAGGGGGAGGAGCCAGGTACTGGGGCAGTGTGCTCAGCACAGTAAATGGAGGATTATTATTTTAGTGTGAGTCACAATATGGGGGGAACTATCATGCTTGGCGGAGGTCTTCTCTCTCCGAGTGCTTTTCGAATTTATAGTGCTGTCATTATTATTTTCATACTGCATTTAAGGGTACCCGTATAACCTGCTCAAAAGATTTTATTACATTGCAACTACCTCCTGTTTTAACATCTTTGAAAGCATTGTCGTCATTATGCAGCTGCAACATGGAACAGTGGCAGAAAAAGCTTAATATTACATCTTTTCTATCCGTTGGGCAATTTAAATTTTTATTTTTATTTTATTTTACAAATAGTTGTTCATATTTTAGGTACTATAATTGTTATATTTTTATTCATTGTAATTGTTTAATTACATATAATGGATATAATGGTTTTATCCCGACCGCCGCCGTTGGAATCGCTGCCACCACTGGATATCCCTCGTGTGAACGCAATAACTAGGACAGATTTGGTGGGATTTCTTCTCCCTTGATAACCAACGTAGGGGACCCTAGTGGAAGAACCCTATTGATTTCAGCTTCTCTGTGAGTATTGTAAGTCATCCAAATGGGGCCGCTTTAGTTGAAAACTAGTTTTTTGGATGTATAGTAAATCAAGTAATAACAGGGCGATTGAGATAACATTTTGTGCATATAGATCATCTTACAAATATCCGCTTCATGACTACATCCAGTTCACATGGTGTCATTTTTAACCCTCAGCTGCAATGGCCACAGAGTGTTGTCATCAGTTTGTCGTTCATCCGTGTGTCTGTCCTGTCTGTCTTTGGCATGCACTGATAAGTCAGGCCACTGGGTGGCAGTAGAGTGAACTGATAAATCAGGCAGAGGTTTTTCAAGTCCACGCTCGTTATGTTCATTCACTAGGTGGAGTTTTGTGGGGAAAAATCGGTTCTCTGACAATTATTCTGACAGGTCGATGTAGCTCAATTTTCTTTCTTCATGCCTCCACCTTGAGTTTATGTGATGTCATATTTTGACACCAGGTGATGTGTATTTTCCAAATAGTTGTGGGAGCAGAGGATTGGGGGTATTTCGGGGATAGTATGACCCTTTATCAGACGTTGTTATATAGCATTATTATTGTTGCTAAATTGCTGTTTGTTGATCTACGGTTCAGACTAAACTGTGACAGTTCTGACCTTGTTTGGACGATTTCAAACTGATTTTTAGTTGCAGCTATTGACAACACAAACCATACAGAAAATGGAGGTGATTTGTAGTTTTGTGGCTGTTACTTTCTAATAACAGAGCTAAGCAAACAGAACTGTAATGTAAACTATCAGCAGCATATGACGATTACAGTGTTATTTTTGAGGGACTGTCAAGATAAACATCTGTGAGTTTTAGATTGAAGAAAAAAAGTTTATGATACCATAAAACAGATGTGCGTAAACAATTACCCTTATATTTTTCAGTGAGTGACACAGTCTGTGGATACATAGCATTGATTTTTGGGGGCCTCTGGTACTAGACTGCCCCCTGCTGGGGATAGTTTGGAACAACAATATTAAAAAAAAAAAAAAAAAAAAGAAAAGAAAAAAAAAAAGACCATTATGCACCTCAAATCTGTTCTACACAGTCTGGCATGTACTGTCTTCTGCTGTGTTATTTATTTTTATTTTTTTATCAACCACTACTACCTCTACAATAACATGTAAATATAATATAACCGCTGCCATTCCTGTTTACTTTCACTGTCTGCACTGGTTAGACTGTTTATTTTTCTACTGAAGATCTTTTTTGATAATTGCCCTGGTTTCATGTTTACACTACACTGTTCTTTTTAGATCTTTTTTAAGAAGTTCCCTGTCTTTTATACATACTGTCCTTTTTGTCATGCTGCTCATGCGTACCTTAAATTACCACGTGGGATTAAAGTTTTTTGAATCTCAGTAGAACCACTTTAAGTAGTTGAAACGATTGGATGTTATAGTTGTATATGTGTATAGTATGTTATTCGTCAAATGTTACTGTTATGTGTCACATTTGTCTTTGTGAACAAAAGACAAGGAAAGACAACATCATTACGTGCATGTATGTTTTTTTCACTTCCCACCATACTCAGGTTTGTGATTGACGACAGACTTCAAAGTGGAGATAAGTGAAGAGAATAAATACAGAGGCAGATAGGAGGAGGAAAAGGCTGATAGAGGGAGGGTGAGATGAACCTGTGTCAGTCGCTGATTGTACATCTGAGCACGTTCCTCCCCGTTTCCATCCAGTACATTTCCCAGAATAGAGCATGCAGGCTATTACAGAGATGGGGCAACAAGAATACGGAATAATGAGCAGCAGGTTGGATGATGTTAAGTGTGTACTGGGTGTCTGGGAAAGACAAGTACACAGCGTATTGACAGCGTATTGACACAACATCCAATATGTTTCCAATGGAGCAGCACTTAATATACGTCATTAACAGGTCATGCGTTGTGCACCACGGTCACCTCCAGCGGGAAATGAACCTCTGACCGGACTCAATTAGCGCTAGCCGGACATGAGAATGCGCTTCATCTGTTGTTTTGGGTTTTCCTCATCAGGTCATCATCATCGTCTTCATCTTAACAGTATTTGGAGTTTCTTTTTTGTGCTCAAACAGCGAGGGTTAAAATCAAATCAGCTGGCCTCTCTTATCTTGGTTATGGGGCTGGGGTGGCGGCGGACTGGAGGGCAGCGCCTTGTCGCTTTCCAGCAGCACTGCTATGATACCTGGGTAATTACTGTATAGGGCTTACACACATCACTGAGCAGTAACTAGGCAACCGGCCAGCCTGCTACAGAAACAGACAGAGACTTTCTTTCAGAGTCACGGATCTGTCTGTTATAATCTACTCATTTCAGAGCAGCTGTGCCGGTCTGAACTGTTTCTGCTCACAAAAGCCGAAAAATGAAGGCAGGTATGAGCACAGTATAAAGACAAACACAACAGGATGAAGGTCTGTTTTATTCAGGCTGCAACAAACACTACTATACTGTACTAGAATGGCTGTGTAGCTTATGTTGTTACTGTCCTTAACTGTGCTAAATGGACACCAGCACAGGATTCTGTAATCTTATTTGGATCAATAAAACTGAACTCAACTGAACTGAACTGTTGTGCAGCGAACATGGTCTGTGCAAAGTGACCATATGGAAAAGCCATCGTGGTTTATGTTTCATACTCAACAAAAAAACAGCTGCTTAGTCATACTGTATTCAGTTATTTTTCTGTTATTTAGAACATTTGTGTACATTTACAATTTATTATATATAGAGTGCTCAGCATAAATTAATACATCTCAACAGAATTGTCTCAAAACCTTTAGTATTTTTTTGAGAATCAACATTTTCTATTGGATACTATACAACGTATCATGTTCTCAGTTAAAGAAATGTACAATAAAAGTCAGTTTTGTTCAACTATTTTGAAACTGTGCTTATGTTCATTGAGATATTGATTAAAATCTTACTTTTCAAAAGGGGTTTAGCCATTTATGTTGAGCACTGTAAATATTTCAAAAGAAATGAGGTTAAGGGAAATTTTGCTCTTATTAATACACATAGCATTAGCAATTAGCCATAGCATTTGTTGGCACTTAGGTGTGTTAATTTTTTTTTTTCTTTTGTTTAGAGCATTTGTGTATATTTACAATTAACATTTAAACAAAAAGAAGAAAAGGTTGATGGTTAACTCTCTTTACTGGCTCCTGTAGGGAATTTTCAACTGCGTTTTATCCATGCTAATCACCAAGCATTAGCATTAGCAATTAGCATTAGCGATCAGCATAAGTGCTTGTTAATGTATAAGCTATTAAAGACTCATAGGGAGCACACAAAACTATAGTGGCAAAACAAATATAGGCATAAAATGTAACTCCTGTCCTGTTTTATGGACATTTACTGGTGTAATTTGTAGCAGAAATAGCATGGTCTGGGATCAGAATCACCTTTACCTGTCATGTTCAGTGAGTTTCCAGCTTGTACCTGTGCCATTTGGAGTGACACAGTGCATTTCTCAACAAAAATATAGCCATGAAGAGTGACATATGTAACACAAATTGACAGTTTTTGATCACGATATTTCTCAAACTATGCACAAGAATGCATGCTGTGACCCAAATGATAAATAATTTTTGCCATAACCCTTTCTAAGTGTGACGAAAACCCAAGAATATGTTCAGAATAAGTATAACTGTGTATTTCTGACATAAATAAATGAATGGCTTTAATTAATGTTTTTCAGAGCATGTGGAGTGTATTTTCTAGGTTTCATACAACTCATTTATGAAAACAAAGCATCTAATCGCGCAATATTATGTCCCATTTCTGCTATTTTCTTTGGTGATTCCAGGTGGGGACATTTTTTGGTTGTAGGGTACATACACAGCCTGATTGAACACTCCCTGGATGCAAACTCATGCTTCTTTTATTATATAAAATAATGTAGAAGGGCTAAAATGATCAATCAATAGAAAAACAGAATCATTATTAAGGTAGCAGATTTTACCAGAGCTAGAATTATTTTTTTTACGGCTTCCAAGTTACTGTTTAACCTTGTTTTTTCTGATGTAGATAATTTTTAATTATAATTTTTTTGTTCTAAAGTCTGTGTTAATTTTGCAGCCATTTTTACTGCTTTGAATTTTCCCTCATGTATTGTTTTTATAGCTTTTTGTCAAACTGTGTAGTGGTTGTTTCAATGGGTATTTAACTAGAAAGTGTTTCAATGTCCAAAAGAAACAAAGTCTGTGAGGATAACAGAGAATCTAGTAGTATATGGACAGATTTGTTTGCTTTGTTGGCTTATTGGTATGCTTTATCTGTGCTGAATTTGGCAAACAACAAAAAGTATAATGTTGAAAGACTGCATAATTGTAATGGAAATGCAAAATAAAACGGCCTCCGGCAAAGAGGCCATCTGTGGTAGAACATAAATGACTGCTCATCTAGTCTTATTAGTAATATTGATAGAGTAATTTAGACTAAACAGGCTGTGGTACCTGCATTTAAAGGGCTTAGATGTTTGGTTTTTTTTACATTTTCAGACCGATATTATTTTCTTTCTGTTCAAATTTGCCTTTTTATACAATAAAGGTCGCCGGTCTTGATATCAGATCCATCAAAGTTCGACATTCATTCTTTAATCAGCGAAGGTTCATCAGGTCGATTGTCGTTACAGGTAATAATTAGCCTCCGTCCTCATCAGTGTGAGAGCGTAAATCCTCATTCTGTTAAATTAAGTCAGATTTTGTGTCCTTTTAATATCATTTCATCAAAGAGCAACACCTAATTATCAACCGCGGACGGTGATAAAAGCACCCACGTGTCACTTCCACTGGGTGTTTGTCAGATTCTCCAAGGTTATTTTCAGCAGCCCACCACACAGTAATCCCATTACTCTGTTTTTTTTTAGATTATCAGATTAGCTTTCCCCCACTGGCAATGACAAAAGACTCTCTGGACTCTCAGATACAGGGGAAACATAGTATTGTAGTGTTCATAGGAGGTAGTAGTTTGTTGTGAAACCTAATTGTGTTATTGAAGAACATTACCGTGTAAAAGTCCACCGTTAGGTCTGTTGGTTCAGTTAAGTTCTAATGTTCTCTGTATTATGATCCAGTCTGGATATATGTGAAGTATGTATGTCTAAGCCTTTTGTCAGACAATACCAGATTTATGTCATCATTTTTCTGATATTTTATAGCAGTAATAAAACAAAAGTAAGCAAACTGAGCCACCGACTGGGGAAAAAAGGCATCAACATGGAGCAAAAATGAACAGAAAAGTGAGCAAAATATCAAAAGAATTAATAAGAGTAACAAAAGTGTGAAATTTAAAAAAAAAAAAAATAAGAAAATAATCAACAAAATTAACAAAAGTGAAGAAAATAATCAAAAGTACCGTATATAATCAATAATCAACAAAGTGATAAAAAACTAACAAAATGAACATAAATAATTAAATAAAATGATCAAAAAATTTTTGTAAAAATAAACTAATCAAAATCAACAAACTGAATAATGAGCAAAATAGTCAAAAAAGAACAAATCAGTTTTTATTATTACATATTTAATACATGTCAGATGTTTCTAATTGTTTATGCTGCTTCTTGTCGTGGGGTCAGAGGTCACGATAAATAATGTCTTTAACTTTTAAAACAAATTTAGTTCAGTTTTTGTGCCTTTTAAGGCTGTGCACATACTACTTATATTTTTGTGTGTACATATATGTATGTATATATGTATATACTGTATATATATATGTGTGTGTGTGTGTGTATATGTATATACATATATATATACACACACACACACACACTCAGTCAAGGCCAAAAGTTTTGGGAATGACATGTTTTGTTTTTACAAAGTTTGCAGCCTATTTTATTATTATTTTTTTTTTTATTTCCATACATTTCTAAGGTACATTGAAAAATTATTAAAAATAATTATATAGGTTTCAGTGACTTTTATTGACAAGTAAATCACATTCAATCAAA
>JAPTGZ010000009.1:30494046-30505803 GCA_029814645.1 Fowleria isostigma
AGTGCACAAGCTCAAAATAAACAATAAAATGAAATAAAACTATCGTACACACACAATCCAACATTAACTACAGCCCAACATCTGAACACATTTAGACTCAGGAATGATAAATATTCCAAGTATGTAAACTTCTCAGTACCTGGAAGACCAATGGCCTCTTTTTCCTAATAAACTACCTACATTCAAGGCTGAAACAAATGATGATTAGGATTTATTCTTGATAAAAAGGCCTGGACGGAACAATTTTGGCATGTTTGACACCTGTGATCTGAATTACCAGTGAATTAAATCAAGGAAAATATCTGCCTTTCAAGGAAAAATGCAAAATTCAGAGGACAATATTGCAATGGATGTTGATAAATCACTTCAGAAAAGCTAAATGTGGAGGAAAATTCATTTAATAGTTAAAGAACTTTACGATTTAACTCTAAAAAAAAATCTTCAAATCTGAGACGTGAATGTGTGTCATTTGTCCTTGAAACTGTTAAAAGATTCCATTCATGCCTATTTTCTGTGTTATTTAAATAATAGATTAATCTGTTGCTGCAGGTCTTACAGTGACATTTAAAGTCCCTCCCGTATAATGAAAAAAAACCGACTACTCAGTAACCACCGACTGATTTACCTAAGGCTCATAGTGAATTACGAGGCTGTGACCTCGGTGACCCACATGTTTGTGAGTCGTCTACAGAAACAGAAGCCCATTCCTCAGAGTCCCGGAGCAGCAGGATTAGTGCTGAGCTGTGCATATTAATGAACTAATCAAACCCTGAGCACCGCTGCCAACAGCCCCGTGCATTTACACACTGTGCGCATCCCACACTCTGGATGGCTTTGACCTTGAGCCCACGTTACAAACTCAATAAAAAACACAGTCATTTCCACGAAGAACAAGATTTGTTGGCATCAATACCCCAGATTCCTGTTGGTTATTGTACCGGGATACTTTAGTAAGAGTGCAAGGTGACACAGATCCTTTTCATGGTGATAGAATGATGGAACGAAGCTTACACTGTCAGGGGCTGACAGCAAGGGCATATCCCTGAAATCCCCCCAATCCTGTTATATAATAAAGCAAATAAATGACACAATATACAATATGACATAAGCTAAACTTTAAATCATAAAGAAAAGATATGGATGACGGATATAAACCAAATTTGAGCTTGACTGGCCTAATCTATTAATAATGTCCAAAAACCCCCATTTGGAAAAGTGTTAATATTGATGGAACACCCAAAATCAATGTGTTCTTCCACTAGGGGTCACCTGTGTTGGTGCTAAAGAGGGGTATTTATCACATTCACACTAAGGATATCAAGGATGAATAATGTCAGAAAGGATATTAGATACAGTCACAGAAAAATGTATTAGACACCCTATGTTTTCTTCACTTTCTTAATCATTTTAATGCCAGGTACATTTTCCATAGTTTTCTTGATAATAACTAAAATCACGTTAGTTCTTACATCAATATCTATGACACTGTACTGACAAAAACAGTGCTTTTAGACATTCTATGTTTTCTTTTCTGTCCGTTTTAGTCACATGATACACACAGGAGTTATTACTTGATTGCATAACCATTTTTTCTGATTACTTTTGATGGTCTAGTAATTTTTTCCACAACTGTATTTGTTAGACAACCAATATGAACCAAGTTTGAGCTTGATTGGTCGACTATTTAATTAATAATTTAAAAAAATAAATAAAAAATACTCAACAGAAGTTCACTCAACTATCTGGCAAAAACCCACCACCTGGTGTGAAAATATGACATCATGTAAACTCAAGGTAGTGGCATGAAGAAAAATAACTATTAGACAATCAGTATGAGCTCCATTGACCTGATAGTGTCAGAATATGGTCAGAGAACCCATTTTCCTCACAAAACTCCACCTAGTGAATGAAAATGACACCAAATGAACACTATCTATCATCTATGAACCAAATTCTACCTCAAATTATTATTGCTTGAATTATGATTAAAAAATTAACTTTCAATTAAAGTGCCCCCACTTGGATGACTTAAAATACTCATACAAGCTGATATCTGTAGGGTTCTACCACTAGGGGTCTCCTATGCAGCTTATTAAGGAATAAGAATTCCAACCAAATCTGTCCTAGTTATCGTGTTCACACAAAGGATATCCAGCGGCGTTCAGAGTAAAACCATTATATCCCTTGAAATAATTAAATAGCCGGCTTTGTCTATGTGTCAATCATTTTTTTTTTTTTTGGAAGAAGAAGCAGTAGTCAGATTCTTTCAAGGCATTAACTATTAAATACTTCAATCATGTATTAATCTTCCTCCTAAAAAACAGGTACATACAGGTTTATTCTCCTGTCAGTGTCCTTCACTGAGGTACTGATGACAAAAACGATGAAGAAAATCACCAAAAAAGAGGAAAATCACTGATAACAAACAAGAACATCACTAAAAACAAAGTACCAAATCACAAAAAAAGATAAAATCCCCAGAAAATGAACAAGAAAATCACAAAAAACGATGAAGAAAATCACCAAAAAAGAAGAAAATCACTGATAACAAACAAGAAAATCACTAAAAACAAAGTACAAAATCACAGGAAAAGAAGAAAACCCCAGAAAAAGAAGAAGAAAATTACTGAAAACAAACAAGAAAAATCACTAAAAATAAAAATAATATCACCAAAAACAAACATAAAACAAGGAAGAAAATCACAGAAAATAAAGAATAAAATCATCAAAAACAAAGAAAATTGCAGTATATATCGCAGGGTTTAAAACAATCGCAATGTCAGTTTTTTCCAGTGCTGTGCAGCCCTAATGAAAACGAATCTAAATCTTTAAATGCTTAACAGAATAATCAAGTTAAATGCTTGAGTAAATGTATGTGAGCTTTCAAGGTTTTAACAGAATTCAAAAAGGCGAATGTATTTGGAAAAAACAAAAAACATTGGAAAAAGACACTAGACTAGACATAAATCATTAAGTCAGTAAGAACAACCCATCTGTAGCTCCTCTCCTCTTTCAAATGGTTCTATTACTATCCTCAGATTAGACAGATACAGTCTGTTATAACTTAGGCTTTGTGCAGTTGCAGCACAGAAGAAGAGAACGAAGCACAAAACACAGCGTTCCAGCTCCGTTCAACAGATGCGTCCATGTTTGATGCTCAGCAGGACGCCCGGCTTATGCAAACTGCTACAAACATACAGTTCAGCTCCTTTTACTGCCATCTCATGAGATCTATAGGCTGTAACCTCACCTGTCAACGCACTAACACATAAACAAACCCATTATGGAGACAAAGGGGGATTTAATGTGCAGAAGAGAAAAGACAAAAGGTGCAAATGGAAAATGTCAGCACCTAAAGCTCTGTGTGCGATACGTGTGTTTCTGCACCGACGAAGATGAAGGTGAACTGTGAAACAAGGCAGACGGGAACGGGTGTGAACTTGAAATGGGCGCCTTTTATTCCTCTAATGCTGGTTCTCAGCGTGAAGCAGCGCGCCGGTTGTCTGTTGTAGCTGCAGGGTAGACACGAGCGGCTTCAATCGACAACGTGATGGAAGTTAGACGTCTGCCGGCGCCCTTCAGGAACACATGTGTACGCCGTGTTGTACGTTCTGCTCGCGTATCGCTGCGGCCACATGAGGCAGACACGATGACATTTTCCATACGGGCTGGAGACGGTGTCAGCCGCAATCGATGGTAGTGCACGTGTACGTATGTTTTCATCGGTGGGTGTGCGTGGGTGGACATTGTGTTCAGCTGAATGACTCCATTATCTCCTGTTCAGCGGTGTTCTATAGACCGTTGCAAAGGGTTGACAAGTCGTCGTTATGTTCTTGAAATGCCAGCTCTTACATGTGGTCACATGCTGGGCGTCGTCTCAGTCGATGCAATAATTGCCAAAATGGAAATGTGGCTGCGCTAACCCATAAACACCCAAACACATGTCATCCACCAAAAAGCATCTACTGAGTTAAAATGTTTAATACCTGTTGATCCACTGATCCAGTCAGTACATTGGTGTGAGATACAGTTATTCATCTTTTCATGGTCATCAGATATGACCCATTTGGATGTTCAGAGGCTCCGTTTGTCACCATGAAAACACCATTATCTTCTACAATATTGATTCACCAGTAAAACCCATGGAGTTGGATCAATGACAGTGGATGGACACACTGGGTTTAGGGTTAGTCAGTTATATTTTTGGTGAAAAAGTCACTTCTTTGCCTTTTTTCTGATTTGATATAATAACCTTTAAACAAAAATGAACTGCATTGGCATTTGATCCTCCTGCTGATTGCACTGTTAATTACTTGCACTATCTGAACCATAACCAGTCCCATTAGTTTCACTCAAACCCATTGGTTTTGTTCACACTGTATATAGTACATTTTGAAACTTGCCTTACTTGTTACTCTCTTATTTTTGTCACTTATTTTATTTTACTTTATAATATTTTGCACTGCATGCTTCCTATTTATGTTCTATACATGTTCTATGTAAACACCAAAACACTGAAGCAAAGTCCTCGTAATATGAACCGTGTTTACTTACGTGGCAATAAACATGACTCTGATTCTGAATTTACTGAGCTTTTATAAATATCTATATAATTTGTGAATTAAGTACAGGAAAATGCATGATTTACACTTTCAGAGACTTCAAATAACGGGAATAATATTACAATAAATGGTGATAAATCATTTAAGAAAAGTTAAATATGGTGAAAAATCAATTTGGGAACTGATACAAAAGTAGCACTGGGTCTTTATGGGTTAACGTGGTGCCATTTAATAAAATAATACTTGTCTATTTGCAACTGTAGGTGCAAAATGAAAAAAGAAAAAAGATATTTTCTATGGTTCATATCTGCCTGAGACCCAGGAAAGTAAAAGTTTTGGCTTTTTTCATTAAATAATTGTCTTGATTTAAAATAGCTTAATACAACTTCTTTTTCCTGGATACATTTAAAAAAAATTTTTTTAAAATAATTTTTTGTATTTAATTTATATTTTATGGAGGATCATTTGCATGGACAGTGTTTTGTTTTTGTTTTTTTTTTTAAATACTTTTGTCCTCTGAAGTGCAGTACTGGGTCTCAGGAGGTTATAGACTTAGAAGTAGACCAATACGGCTTGTACAATACAAATGGACAAAATATAAGATCTTATTCAAAACAGTGAAATCTGTCGCTAAACTTCTATTGTGTTGTTTAAATGTTCTATCTATCTATCTATCTATCTATCTATCTATCTATCTATCTATCTATCTATCTATCTATCTATCTATCTATCTATCGTCTCTGAATGTGACGTTCACATAATAAGGTTATGAAACTGTTTAAACTTATCTAGGACACCAAAAGCGGTTTGACGAAACACTAAACAAGTAACTTAGCAAAGCACACAACACATAACAACAAGCTAGTATGTTTGCGTTGGTTGGGCGTTCAGATGCACATTTTGCCCAAAGGCATTTTGATTTGCATGACAGTAAAACAGCCAATCGGCATCAGCGTGGAGCGTCCCTCCTGCTGCTAGAAACCCCTGAAGCGTTCTGGCAGCAGCAGTGGGAGCAGTTAAGAATAATAACACCAGTGAACAAAATCTATTAATGTTGTTTTTCATATTTGCATAAAACATTGAGAATCATAGTGTCATGTCCCTGAGCTACAATCCTGTTGACATTTAACAAACTTAACATGTAAATCTTCTCACACAAAGTTGTCTTTTAAGACCCAGTATTTCACAAACGGCTGTAGGCGACTTAAAAAGTGCGTTAAATATGCTCTTTTGATTAATGAGGACTTCAAGGTGATTTTAAGAGCAAAGAAAATGTAAAAAATGACTATTGTCACAGCGCAGGCAGAGCACTGAAGTCATGCCTCTTGCATTAAGCTGATTGTTAACGGCCGTCTTCATTCTGCACAATCAGCGCCTCATTCATCAGCTGCTTCGTAATCAGATATTGAGGAACATATTCATGCAAAGTGACACGGCTGCTTTGGAAACTTCAGACTAACTCTGTTCAAGAGGCAGAAAGGTGAGACTGGGACTTACTCCACTATGGCCTCTCGGTCGGCGATGTCTCCCAGAACCATGCGCTGGATGATGCTGTTGTGTTCCTCCTCCGACAGGTTCTTGTGGGAGACCAGGGGGGTGTTGTACTTGGTGGCCGGGGAGGGGTCGACCCCCTGCAGCCAAGCGTGGCTCTCGATCTCCTCCAGCGACGCCCGACGCTTCGGATCCCTCTGAAGCATCCGGTCTATGAGACTGAAGAAACACAACACATTGTACTTGTCACTTAAAAGAGTAATATTTAGATTTTTTAAATGAATTTTGCATTTTAAAACATTTCCCTTTCCCTATGGTCTACATAAACTGTAAATGCTATGTTTGGGTCTGAATTATTCATTAGTTCAACTCCATAGGTACATCTTCATCCCTAGAGCTGCATAGAATATCGTTTGAGTATCATCATCGCAATAAACATGTGCGCAACAGTCACATCGCAGGTCCTGTAATATAGGAGGTAAATGAACTCGATGTGCTCTCATCTAATTTCAAGGGTACCTGACACACACTGTGCATAGAAATCCACCAATCATAATTGTTATTCATCAGTTTGGAGTGAGTCACTGGTAACATCAAAAAATGAGCCACGAGCAAGGGAAAACCACCAAAAACAAAGACTTGCTTGACCATTTACATTGGCACCACACAGCTATAACAGCCTCCAGAGTATTTCTTCATATCAAAATATATATTGCAGGGTTAAAAAAAAAAAAAAAAACTTATGTGATTTTGGTTATTATAAAGAAAAACATGGAAACTGGATAGATATCAGTTCTGAAATTAAACTATAAAATATTTTTGTTGTTATCATTATATTTGTCCAAACAAATGTACCTTTAGTTGTACTAGGCATTAAAATGAACAAGAACATGAAGAAAACATAGGACGGTATAATAAGTTTTTCCACAGCTGTAAAATAGGACCAGTGGCCCTGTATCTCACCGGCATGTTCTATCAAGAATAAATAAGTACTTGAACTTTGTAAGGTTGTCAGGTTCTGTGTGTATATTCGAGTCCTGTGGTCTGGATGCAGGAGATCAATCTTCCAACAGAAGTGGGTGGTACTTTCACTGGAGGTTGTCAACTGATTAAATGAAAATCCAAATATGACTTCCAATCAGTGCTCAATAGTAACAATATTGATATCTAATCTGTATCAAAATAAGGACCATTATAAGTAAAGGCAATTTTTTACTATCTAAAAATATGTCAAATGTAAAAAAAAAAAATCTAAACTGAACTAACTTTGTAGACATTATTCCACCGAAAATACATATATAAGTTGAAATTAATCCAACCAATTAATTTAATCAGAGAAGATACTGTTAACATAGATGATAACAGATCCATCGCCTTCACAAAACCTCATGGCCTATCAGCCAGTGAGCTACTAAAAAACCCCGAAACCCTGTAAATTCCATCTTAGATTCTTTTTCCCTCAGGGTTTAGATGTGAGTTTCATCAGACTTTCACTCTAAGGAAAGTCGTGGCGTGATGCTCTGTTCACAGTGCAGACAGCTGAGGTGGGTGACTGGGGTCTTTTGGGGTCTGGAGGACCCATCTGTGTGCTGGTGGAGGACTTGTGTTGTGTTTTCAGGTGCGTTAAGGTTTCCACCTGCTGCAGCACCTGCTCCATCAGCCTGAGGGGCCCCGACATGTCAGGGCCACGATGTCTCTATAACTGATGAGTGACTGGTGTGACTGCGGGTTCTGCTCATCACACACTCCTCCTCATCACGCCCTCTGCCAAAAACCAACTAAACCTCCATGTTTTCATCAAGTGAAAGTCTAGAATCAAGACGCAATCTTTATTTCAGACTCAAAAGCCCATATAAAAAACATATATATACAGTTGTGCTCATGAGTTTACATACCCGAGCATAATTTGTGATTCTTTACCCACTTTTCTGAGAATATGAAAGAAAATACAAAACCTTTTCTTTCATTTGTGGTTGGATGAATCCATTAATTATCAAACAAATGTGTTTGCTCTTTTTAAATCATACTGACAATAGAAACTATCCAAATGACCCTGATTTAAAGTTTATATACCCTAGTTCTTCATACTCTGTATTGGCCCCGCCCCTTTAACATCAGTAGCTACGTTTCATTATCCTCATAAATGCACAAAATATAAGTTGTGTAATAGAAAACTGATAATGGAAACAGGAATTTTGCAAAAACTGTCAAAGATAGCAATAAAGTTTTTACACTCCCATAAGGCGGTATTTGAGATGTTTTGATATAGAAGTTTAGCAAAAAAGTGTCATGGAAACACATTTTGCGCATCTTCACTAGTCACAGGCATGACACTTCCAGTGCCAGGAGAGGTTCAATAACGTAACAGTTCATTAAATGTTGCCCAGGTCCTTCAGAAATCCTGGATCCACAACTGGTTGGTGAATTCTGTACAGTTCTCTCCCAGAAATCCATTTTGTGAGGATGCTGTCAAGGACTTTGCCTTGAGATGCGCCTGCAGAGTGCTGTGAGTTACGCGTGGAGGTACCTCTCTCTGTGAGAAGTACGACATATCGCAAGACAGATAGACGGTTCACTAGACTCGTGCATCAGAAGCAAAACACTCTTCAATGGAAACACCTGCAAGTAGCAATTATACTTTGTCTAAATGGTAGAAATATCGCTTTTATTTTGCACAAAACTGTAATGGAAACCCAGCTACTGACAGCATTAAGTCTTTTGTGGTCGTTGTGGATGAGACACTTCATTTTCTCAGATGGTAAACCTGTCCATTCTTCTTGGCAAAACACTGTCGATTCCTTTCAAATTTTGGATTTTCTTGCATCAACTGCATGCTTGAGATCTATATTTTAGTAGAATCAATACTTGACTAGAATTTCTAGACTTTCTAGAGATTAATTTTAGACAGAAACTTAAATTCAAGAAGGATTTTGAAGCTTTTAATTAGTGCGAGTCTACTGTATTTTGCTCTGAACACTCCTGCTGCTCAGGATCGGCATCATTAAGATTTTATCAATACTACTTATCAAGCCAGTACATTAATGTTATTCTCGTCAGTTCTTTTTTAAAATTAGTGTTGTATTAGGTTTTTTGCCTTTTAGTTAGACTATTTCTTGGTTTTGTGACATATTGCTCATATTTCCGTGCGAGTAAGTTGTTTCTGTCTCATTGCTGCAGTGTGTGACCCCATCTTCTTGCAATTAGGGTCCACCCCTCAGTGACCTAAACACAGGTTTCTCATCTGCATTGAAAATCCCAATTTTGTTACAATGTCTTCGCAAAGTCCTTTTTTTTTTCTAGTTCTCTGGTACCCCTATGTAAAGTCTAGTCTTTAATAATTTGGCCCCACAGCCTGTTTAGCACCAGGGTTCAGTACCCATCCTTAAATGCCGTGCAAATCAGATTCCAAAGAGTCCAAATCTGATCACTTGCAAATAATGGTATGGGCGGTCCGTCTTAAAACCTGAGAAACTAGGCTGATTTGCCCATTGAATGAACACAACTTAAGGACTTTAGATTAGGCATTTCACATGGTTTTATACAGAAACGTGAACTGGTTTAACATTATTAATGGCTAAATAAAGGCCATTTATTCTTGTTCCAGTGATTTTTTAAAAATAAAAATTCCAAACATTTACAGGTTCCTTCTACTTGAACATCTGCCCATTTTAAGCTGCAACCTGACTGAGGCATAAACTGGGGATTAGTCAGAACATTAACAAAAATAGTTATTAGTCACAGCCGTAGTTTATAGTGCAGCTTTTATCTTACTTACAATGCATAGATAAACAAGGCTTATGCTGTCAGGGACCAACAGCAAGGGTATGTCCCCAACATCCCCTCAGTCCTCTGCTCCCCCAACCATTTGGAAAAAACATACCACCTGGTGTCAAAATATGACATCATGAAACTCAAGGTACAGACATAAAGAAGGAGAATTGTAAGACAATTAATATGAGCTCAATTTGAGTTACATCGACCTGAGAGTGTCAGAATAATGATCAGAGAACCAATTTTTCCTTACAAAACTCCACCTAGTGAAATGAAAATGACACCATATGAACTCTGGATGGTAGCCAGAACATGGACATTTGTAAGACAATCGTTAAGAACCAAATTTTATCTCAATCGGCCTATTATTGCTTGATTTATGTCCAAAAAACTGATTTTCAACTAAAGCACCTCCATTATGAATGACTCATAATTAGAAGTGAGAATCACACACTGGTTTTCAACTTAGAACCAGTTCCAATTGATCAATTCCATCAGAATTGTACACCTTCAGCATTTTCAATTCATTTTAATGACTCTCTCATTGTCCTGCACAACGTTTCCTGGTTGTCTCTACATTGCGTCGCAGTTCGTAACGTAATTACATCACCCAGTGACCTGCTTCAACTGTGAGGAATCATGGAGAGGAAAAAGCAATCCGGGAATCGATTGGAAAATTGATGAAGAATTGGCTTGACAAGCAGAATTGACAATGGCACTGATATTGAAAAAATCCTATCAATTCCCACCCGTATTTACAATATTCATAGAGAAGCTGAAATCAAAAGGGTTCTTCCACTAGGGGTCGACTATGTTGAGTCGGGGTAAAACCCACTAGATCCTGAAACTTTATTTTGGGGATATAATTGGTCCTTCTTCTTTTTCAGTAGGTGTTGGTGAAATAATTTAACAACCTAATAGAGGTTCACACTCCATCTACTGCTTGTCTCTTATATAAGTTGTTCTAACCAAGCGTAAAACCAACTTCTAAAATGTTTCTTCGACCAGCTCTTTCACTGTGACACCTGAATGTGAGACAAGCCAAAGTCTAAATCAGATTTTAAGGCACTGGGTCTTGCCTTAAAACCCTCCTCTGAGATCCATGCACATTCATATCATCAGTTACAATAGGAAAAAAAAAAAAAAAAACAGGACCAGGCCCTTACAGTTCTATTAGACTTGTAAATGTACCCGAGTGGTGGACGCTGTGTTCTGATGGATTCCGCCGTCTGTCCAAGTACAGGGCTTACCTGATTTGTTGGTATGTTACACAGTCAGCTGGGAGCAGATGGAGGCTTTACATATAGGGTACACAATATACAGTGACAGAGTGTATGCGAAATTCGCTTTGACAGAGCTGAGGATGTGAAACTACAGCTGGTCAGCTTTCAGCTTAAACTCCATGCAAATGACACCGCAGAGATTGCAGTTTAATAGGATTAGGTGGGATATTGAGTCTGGTGAGAAGACTGAAATTAATGCAGTAAAAAGCATCATGCATTCAGAAGTGAGCCATCTTTGTCATCTGGATAATAAGGCAGACAAAACGGGCATAAATCTGCCCGTTATATTTAACACATGCCAGGGACTGGAAAAACACTGACAAAGGTACTATTTTCTGTCAACACTGGCCTCCACAGTACTGCTGGTTCGGTTGGTCAGCATACAGAGTGGGTGAGAAGTAACTATTAGAGGTGTAAAAAAAATATCAATACAGCAATATATCATGATACTTTGACCTCCAATATAATATCAATGTTTTAACCCTTAATATCGATTGTTTGGAAAAAAAAAATCTTTGCAACATTAGTTTAATTCACAGTAGTGTAAGTGACAAACGATGTATGTTATGTTTAATGCACTTTATGTTAAGTGTATGTATTGTATGTAACACTGCATTTGACTAATTATTTCAAAAACAATTAAATGGAAA
>JAPTGZ010000009.1:30538670-30550393 GCA_029814645.1 Fowleria isostigma
AGGTCATAGATGTAAAGATTTCAATGCATAAATTTACTTTTTTCACTCAAAGCCAGAGAAAACTTTGGAGTTGACATTATGTATAAGGCCTTATCTTATTATTTTATATTATTTTACTGGTCTGGCCCACTTTATATCATATTAGGCTGTATGTGGCCCCTGAACTAAAATGAGTTTGACATCCCTGATGTCGAAGGTCATGACAACTCATGATAGATTCAAAGGTTATTATAGCAAAACAGGGGAAACCGAGGAAAAAGTGACTTATTATTAACTTAACCCAGTGTCTCCATCCACTGTCATTTATCAAACTCCATGGGGTTTACTGGTGAATAGGAGTTAAGGGGGATGATGACGTTCCCATGGTAACTACAGAGCCTCTGAATGTTCAAATAGGTCATATCTGATGTCTATGAAAAGACAATAAACTGCATTTTACACCAATTATTTACATGTATTGATAGGATTAGTAGAACAACAATATTTTAGGTCAGTAGGTGCTTTTGTTCACTGGTGGGTTATCAGGATATCCACTTGATATGAAGAGTGCAATCATATGAATGTTAGCTGTTAAAAGATGTTTAAAATGGAATATTTTTTATTTTTATATGTATATGTGTATTCTGTGCATGTGTGTAGATGTGTAGGAGGGGGATTGTTCAAGTTTTTATTGCTTTTACAGTTAGTTTTTACCTTATGTAAAGCACATTGAATCTGCATTTGTATGAAATGTGCTATATAAATAAATTTCGGATTGAACTGAATATTAACAAGTAATAAAAACTGCAAAAAATGTGCATGAAAAGTACATCTTTTCATTTACAGACCAAGAAAATCCTCAGGTTTCTCCATATTGAATGTAAATGTTAGTTGCAGTGAGTATAAAAGACATAATCCACTGACTTTCGAGTAATTTCATCTTCACAGACAAAAGTCACAATGGTGTTTTCCCACATATTCCCACACAGGCACAGTAGCACTGGCAAAAATAGACAAGTGTAAACAGGAAAAGCAGCAAAGACTGCCACACAGTTCTGTCTGAACAAAGCAGCACCGGATAACAACACTGTGCACAACTTAATACCAGATAAAAAAAATCATCAACACCGACTTCATGTGCATCTGTTGAGCAGCAGGCCTTCACATCACCCCCCCCCAGTTCAACTCATGCAGGTCAGGGTCAAAGTTTTTATCCCAATTTACTGCCGAGGCACGTGTAATCCCTTAACTCAGACGGATGACCACAACAGAAAATGAAAATATTCTCGATTTAACTCCTCTATGCAGCGTATAATAAAACCATAGGATTTAAACCTGGACTGGAGCGCACATATGAATGCACAGTAGAAGCCAAATTTGCAGCTTTAAGATTAAAGACGTGCTCAACGGCGCAGCATAGGCGCATTAATGGGCAGTTTTTCTGAAAAGCTGTCACCAACATGCAGAGAGCTGTCAAACGGAAGAGTGGCTGCACACTCTTAAAGCCTCCAGACTCCTACACTCACACACACACATGCTCTCATCACATCAACATAAATGGCACTGTCATTGGCAGGCGGTGGAAAGAGCACTTTAGGTGATAGCTGTAAATCTGTCACATACAGACCTGCAGCAGCTCCACCTCAACACCGCTGAGCCGATGCAATTTACCCACAATAACACTCGACGTTCACACAGGTGCTCCACGCCAAGACACAGACACCTTCTGTTACAGACACATATGGAGATGGCAGCTCTGGACAACGCAGATCTGTGCATTATCAACCTGTGGTGTTCTTCAACTGAGCCCATTTAGCTCAAAGTAGGTTTGAGTAATTAAGGAACAGCTCAGCTATGTCACAAGCACATGTTTAACTTATATACTGACAGGAGTTTCAGATTATTTAACAGAGGTGTTCATACAGTGATACACCAACATGAACATTATCACAATACACATGTACACACTGGTAAACATCAAACTTCCGAAAAAAAACCCCATTTGATTACTTAATTTTAATAATACTGGTCTGGTTTGGCTTAATTCATGTACTAGCGTGCTGACCCATGGGAATTCATGGGTTCTAGATGTAGTAGGTTTTATGCTGTTGTGTATTCATGCATTAGGGCTGCACAATATTGGAAAAAAATGACAATGCAATTTTTTAAACCCTGCAATATATAGTGCAATATGAAAAAATATTCAGGAGTTATGTGTATGTATATATATATAGGCATATATTAGGGGTGTAACGGAGCACTCATTTGTACCTAACTGATTCAATGCAGGGTCTCCGGTTCAGAAATGTGCTGAAAGAATACATGTGGCTTATGTGACGAACACAAACCCTCAGTTAACAGGGTGGCCATGCAGGGTTTTGCAGTGGTCAATTCTCAGTGCGACACACAGAAGCCGGGTCGAACGTTCGAAGGATGGTAACTTTCATTTTCAGTTTGTTATAGCTTTGTGTCACAAGAATCCACAGGTTCATTGATATAAATATAAATATATATATAAAAATATAAAAAAGATTTTTATTTTTTAATTCAAGTTGGTAAAATCCAGTGGACGTGTTCCTCTACTTCCCTCACTGTGTCTCTGTTATGGCGTGAGATCACATTCACCTCAGTGCATACTGTGAGGCATTCAAGAACACTCAGTAAATTACAGTGTTTATCATAAATGAACATTGAACGTTCAAAAATACATGTCTGTTAATGTCCAAATGACTGAACAATGTTTTGTACAAATGGCCTGTCTCTCACAGGTAGTTGTGGCATAAATGCCCCCCCCCCATCATTAATTTCCTTCTGTAACAAAAACGTAATGACCCAAAAATTCTTCTGTACCGTTACACCCCTAATAGATTTTTTTTTTTTTTTTAACCCGTCCCCACATGTTTTTGTGGGTTGCCTCTCGGGTACCTGACCTGGTGCAGGACTTTGGTCAGTACTGTTTACTGTGGAATTAGAAAACAAAACCTTTCATGATTTGGCCTGGTTCAATAAGTATTGTTTTATTAATGCTAAAAAAAATTGCAGTTGTATTTTTTTCTTTTGTACTTCATTACAATTGAGAAGTTGTACTTTTTAACTTTTACTTAAGTAAAGGAGTTGAATCAGTACTTCTACTTTTACCAGAGTATTTTTTCACACAAGAAGCTCTACAGTACAGAATGTGAGTACTTTTGCCATCTCTGGATATAATCATTTTTTATTTTGCCACTTATAAGCAAGGAATCAAATATGGTACCTTCATTGACCTTGATTTTCTACATAACATTTTTTTTTTTTTTTTTTTTTTAATTTCACAAAAGTAATGTCTTCTTATGTCCTGGCCATGGGTCAAATGTTGAATTTCAGAGTATTTCTATGAGTGCCCTATAAAGAGTTAAAGCCAGGCTGCTAGTTAGACTGAGACTGTCTAATCATTTTGAGGTATTGTCTTTTACTTAACACTGGGTCCAGAGTAGGTGCAGAGCTAATACCAGGATGGGTCCAGTATTGCGCTGTGCTGATGTGGAAACAGAAAGGAAATGAAAACTTATTGTTACACTCAAAAAGAAACAACATGAGTGGGAGAATGAGAGAAACTAAACTGAGAAATCTTTTTTTTTTCTTTTGGACCGGTCTAATCTGTCTGCTTCCAAAAGCAGAAACGGCACAAAAACCCCCACACTGAGCCAGTCCAGAGACAGCATTTGGAGATAACAAGGCCGGCTGCAGTCACATCAGGTAGTGGGGAGCTGCCTCGGTTCTGGACGAACGGGTCAAATGCAGAAAGAAGTCATGTTCCACATCAGATACTGGGTTTGTGTATAAAAACGCGAACATTTTCTTCCTTTGTTTGGTTAATGGAGGATCTGAATGTTATGTCAGCAGGCTGTTCCAGAGCCTTTGTTAGTGACTGACCGTCCTCTGCCTGGAGAGCCATTACTGCTCTTTCCTTTCCGCTGCTGGCTGGTGTGCACTGCGGCTTCACCGAGCACGTCTCTGCTTTCAAAGGGGTTTAGGGGGGGTGGCACTCAGTACGTCCTTCAGAACACAGGGTTCTCCGACACTTGGGCTTTGTAGTCTGATGTTTCATCAGTTCTGGCGGCATCAAAACGCAGTGATGGAGCATCACAAAAGTGGAAATTAGATCCTCAAAGTTCAATCAGTTAAAAAAAAAAGAGCATGATCAGATTCAATTTAGAGATAATTTGTAGTCGAACAAGTCTGAATGCCTGCACAGACGCTTTTGACACTAGTGATAAACACTACTATTCATACTAGTATAACATCCACTACAAGAACCTGTGAGTGCAGCATTAAGTGTGTGTTCGGGATCAACAGAGATGTGTCGAGGCGGCGGCAGCAGAGGCGTCTGTCCTTGGAAAATAAGATGAAAAGCCATCATGATGCTAGTTTCACGTTTTCTTCACTCCTCACATCCTCCTGACACACTGCCACGTGCTTAAGATTTGTCTGTAATCTACAGTACCTTGAAAAAAAGACACACAGCCTAAAAGCTCAGGGTTGTACAAAACTCAGCATTGAACTGAGAATGACCCCTAAATTCCAATTCAATTACTGAGTTTGAATTGAGATCGCAAACACGATGTGGAATTGCAAATCACATTCAAACTGGAGGAAGTAGAATTAGATAAAATTTAAAAAAAATAAATAAATAAAAATATCACATACTTAAGTTGTATTTAACAATGGGGTTTTACAGTACGTATTACATATGATTACAACATAAATTGATATTATTGTAAGGACTTTATGTACATACTAATAATATTGTTATATTTTTCGGATTTTTATTATAGATTCTTTATTGTTTTGGAAAGAAAACCAAAACAGTTTCCCAAACCTAGCTGTACTTGCATGTACAGTCTTAAAAAATGAAAACAAAACATAAAAATGTCTGGAAAAGCACTGTTTTTGTCAATACAATGTCATAGGTATTGATGTAAGAATGTAAGTGATGTTGGTTATTATCAAGAAAACCATGGAAAATAGATCGATATCAGCTCTGAAATTTATCTACTATGAGATATTTTTGTTGTTATCATTATATTTGTCCAAACAAATATACCTTTAGTTGTACCAGGCATTAAAATGAACAAGAAATTTAACAAAACATAGGAGGGAATAATATTTTTTTCTGCGACTGTAAATATCTACCGCTTCCTTTTACCTGTTGAGAAAATATTTATTGTTGCCGGCAAGGTATTCAGACTAGAATGATGCTGCCTCAGTAACAAAACATTTGAGGAACTGTTGACTATTAGATGTAATGCTACCCCATAAAGTACTTTAGTAAATGACAATGCATTTACCAAATCACGGTTTCATTTGATTACTTTTAAATGAAGATATTGCTAATTATTCAACATTGAGGGATTGCATGCCTAATATTAGTGTCTGTCCTTGTTTTTGGAAAAAGAAAGTAAAAAGTAGGGGTGTAATGGTGCACTCTTTTGTTCTGAATGGTTTCGGTTCGGGGCCTTCGATACATACAATATGGAGGTGTACCAAACGAATACATGTAGCTTATGTGGAGAACACAAACACTGAGGAGGCAGGGTGGCCGTGCAGGGTTTCCTCTACATACATTCAGCAGTAGCGAATTCTCAGCACAAGGCGCAGAAACTGGGTCGGACGTTTGATGTTAAGTTTCACTTTCGATTTTCCACATGTTGCAGCTTTGTGGCACAAAAGTCCACGCATTCCTTTATAGCAAAAAGGGTTTTATTTTTAACTCAAGTTGGCAAAATCAAGTGAACCTGCTCCTCTTTTCCTTCACCATTACTCTGGTATGGTGTTGCTGTGAGGTCCCATTCACGGCACCTCAGGGAATACTGTGAGGCATTCAAAAACACTCTGTAAATTACAGTGCTTGCCATAAATGAACATTAAACATAAAAAAATGCAAAAATTCATAACATGTGGGGGTGCTTGTTAATGGACATCGAATGCAAATCCCACAGGTAGTTCGGAAAACGTACCGAAAATGCACTGAGCCAAAATTTTTTACACTCCTAGTTAAAAGTATCACATTCTCACTGATACATGATACGAAAGAATTTCTGCAATGAATTAAATTCAATTTACTATAATTCCCATTCTAATTCAATTCAACATCCTGTAGGGTGGAGTCATCTCAAATTCAAATTCACTCATTGAATTGAATTAAATTCTGAATCACGTACAGCCCTGCTTGGTAGAATCGCCAAAACATACATCAGTAGCTGATAAAGTGCGCTGTCTGAACACCTGAATTCCAAACAAAAGCAGGGTCGTTTCTCAACGATTCCTCCATCCAACATGATCAGTCCATTTTCGCTGCTGTACTTTAGGCTCTACTTGACAAGCCATTAGTCGTCTGAGGCATACATACAGAGCAGCTGTAAATAGGCCGAGTAATCATGTTGACATGTAAAGAATGCTAAGGAAACCAGCAGACAATGATGTGGGTGATGCCTCCCAAAGAATGCTGGCAAAGCCGTCCTTTGTCTGCGACTGGACCCGACTTCAGACATGCAAGAGGGCAAAAAAAAAATAAAAAAAAGACATGCCACAGCTCTTCCACACTCACTAACAGGGGCTCCAAAGGCTTCAGGCAGGCAGAAAGTAAGAGCGCAAGCACTTTTTACAGACGGCTATGATGGATTTTTTTTCGGTGTGATTCCAAATGTTAATTGTATCACTGGGGCATATTTCTCCCCCTCATTCTGCCAGTGAGTGAAAGAGCAACAGATGTTGAAAAGAACCGCCACGCAGGAGGAGTCGGGACGCATCGACGCACACAGCACATCGGGATGCATTTAGACATTAAAAATATAAAACAATGTGTGTGTGTAGCATAAGTGTGTGTGTGTGTGTGTGTGTGTGTGTGTGCGTGTTGGCGAGTGTGACTTGAGAAAACGACAGACTAGCGCTGAGTGATTTGGGAAAAAAATGACATTGTGATTTTTTTTAACCCTGTGATATTGCGATTTTCTTCTAAATTTTCTGTAATTTTCTTCTTTGTTTTTGGTGATTTTCTTCTTAATTTCTGGTAATTTTTTTCTTGGTTTTTGGTGATTTTCTTCTTTGTTTTCAGTAATTTCCTTCTTAATTTTTGGTAATTTTCTTGTTTGTTGTCGGTGACATTCTTCCTCGTTTTTAGGAATTTTCCTCTTCGTTTTCAATGATTTTCTTCTTTGTTTTCTGTGATTTTATTCTTTGTTTTCATAATTTTCTTTTTTGTTTTCCGTGACTTTCTTCTTTGTTTTCCGTTATTTTCTTCTTCCTTTTCTGTGATTTTTTCCCTCATTTTCAGAGATTTTCTTTTTTGTTTTCAAGGATTTTCTTCCTTGTTTTCCGTGATTTTCTTGTTTGTTTTCGACAATCTTCTTGTTTGTTTTCGGCAATTTTTTTCCTCAATCTCGGCAATTTTCTTTCTCGTTTTCGGCAATTTTCTTTATTTTTGGTGATTTTCTTTTTTGTTTTCGGTGATTTTCTTCCTTATTTTTCAGGATTTTCTCCTTCGTTTTTGTAGATTTTCTTCATTTTCTGTGATTTTCTTCTTTGTTTTCTATAATTTCCTTCTTTGTTTTCAGTCATTTTCTCTTGTTTGTTGCTCACTTTTCAATGTTGTTACTAGCGACTCACTCAGCGTACATGGGCGTGGTCTGCTTCGGCAAACTGAAAGACTGTGATTGGTAGATCGCTGTTTGCGGTGTGTGTCAGGTACCCTTGAAATTAGACGACAACACATCGAGTTCATTTCCCTCCTACACTGCAGGACCTGCGATGTTTCTATTTTCTATTCATGTACATTGCGATGACGATGCCCAAATGATATATTGTGCAGCTCTACGACAGACTGAGATGGAGAAGCAGGAAGAGGAGGAATCTGCTGGTTGCCGATGCCGAGCGGTGCTGCTGAATATGAATGAGAGCCAGAGCAGCTCCTGCCTCATGGTGTCTTCCATTAACATGATGGCTGGGGGCTTTTACTACACTGTTCTGCACTGAATATAAAGAAGACGACTAATAATAGGCCCGCGTGATTTGGTCAACAGATTTTTATAGCGCCGTAATAACCTCACAAGTGCTGGCTTGTAAAAACTGCACAGATTACTGGTGCTGATAATCATTTGTCGCGACTCTGACTTTGTATTTTTATCCGGTGGCTCTTTGTTCTAAATGTCACTCTGCTTGAATCCAAACTCCTGCCAAAAAAAAAACCACATCACACTGCCCAAACAATAGCAGATTCGTTATCTCTTCACAGACAACACGCTGAGAATTCCTCTGCATATCCACACCTGCATCAGACACAGTTTTTATTCATTAACTTTCTGCTTTTTTTGTTGTTATGTAATTGAATCGCTGCAGTTGTGTGGCATTTCCTTGAATATATTATCATATTCAATTTTTTCTACTGTCAAAACTTGCTTGCTTGGTTCACTTTAGGGCCTGGCCAAGCAAAAGTGAACATCAGGGTCAATATTTTTTCTCTAAAACTAAATGTTTGATTACTCAGCATGAAAGACATATATCTATAGTTTCTAAAATTGTGTTTATTTACAACTGGATATATAAGAAAACATATGAGAATACAGTGTAAATGAATGTAAACAGCATAAATTCAAAATATAAACAGCAACGTGTAAATAAAAGTTTAAATATATGCCTGTGTTTAATCTTACATTTCATAATAATCAAATACTATTATGATTTTGAATGTTATTCATTGTAAACAAGCAGAAAGATGTTTATTAAATACAGTAATGAAACATATGTGTCCAAATACTAATAATTTGATCAGTATCTTAATAAAATCTTTGATTATTATTACTATGGTTCATCACACCATACTTACTTTTATGGATTCTCACTCCATTACCATGAATTCATGTCTTTTACAACTAAAATAAAAATGATATTCGTCTCATTTTTGGATATAACATACTCTCATATATTAAGAAAAGTGTGGTATGTAAATG
Source organism: Fowleria isostigma (assembly GCA_029814645.1). Classification (NCBI taxonomy): domain Eukaryota; kingdom Metazoa; phylum Chordata; class Actinopteri; order Kurtiformes; family Apogonidae; genus Fowleria; species Fowleria isostigma. The sequence continues at coordinate 30,547,634 of JAPTGZ010000009.1, forward strand.
TTTACACTTTCCTTGAGGAACAGCACTTTTTGGCATTTTTTTCCAAACCTTGAATAACTGCTGTATATTTGTCCTTACTCAGTGATGATAAATTCATGTTTTTATTCAGTATTTGGTTATTCCTTAATGACATGTTTAAGTGCTTGCTTAGACCTACAATTTGTATGTTGTATGTTGTAAATGTATGTTGTAACTGTGGGTTGTATTTCACGCTGCCTCTTGGCCAGGACTCCCTTGAAAAAGAGGTTTATAATCTCAGTGGGATTTTTTTCCTGGTTAAATTAAGGTTAAATTTTTTTTTTTTTTAAAAAGAGCTGTTATGATTGTTGATAAATTAATTTTTAGAAACAGATATGGAATGATTAGTATTGCTGTACGGTGCTTCCTCACTCCGTTACTCACTTGGCTCAATACTGACTAACCAAACAAATACCATCTATTTACAGTGCTCAGCATAAATGAGTACACCCCCCCTTTGAAAAGTAAGATTTTAATTAACATCTCAGTAACTGTGCAATAAACCCTGTCAATAATCTGCAATAAAACATCCTTTTAACAGTGCAATACTTTGTACTCATATGTATAATGTGTGTACATGTCTATATACCGTATATCATTATGTGTGTAGATATGTGTGTATAGGTATGTATGTATAGTAGGTATGTATAGGTATGAGTATCTCCCCTATCCTTTATCAACATGTGCACAACTGTAAATAGTACTAATAGATTTTTGATTTGTATTTTTATTTTTCATTTTGGTCTTTTTGCTCTTGTGTGCTTTATACTATAATTTTGCTGCTGTAAACCAGGAATTTCTCCTTGTAGGACTAATAGAGGAATATCTTATCTTAACTCTTTCCCTCATAAAGACGACCCCTTCGTACCCTTAATGACGAGTTTTGACACCTCTGTTATATCATTAAGACATGATTTGACGACCATTAGAACAGGTTCTGTTTTTCAAATGTAACAGATGTTGTGATAGGTGGAGGTGAACACAACCCATTTTAGGCCAACCAATACAATTAAATAATACATTTTCTTTATTTTTTTCATATTTAATTTTTTTCTTTATTTTTAATTTTTTTTATTATTATTTTCTTTATTTTTTCTTTATTTTGTTATTATTTAGATTTTTAAAATTGTTTTTAATTGTCTTTATTTTTCAATTTTTAATTAAATTTTTTTTTGTTTTATTTATTTATTTTTTATATTAAAAAAAAAGTTAAAAAAAAAAAATGCAATCATAATAATAATACCTTTTTACTGGTTTTATCGGAAGTTAGATGAAGTAGCGACAATTATAGCCACTGGAAAAAGAAACAACACACTAGAAAAACAAAATGCTCCCTAATAACTTATATATGGGTCATCCCTAGAAGGCATTCAAGGGGGAAAGAGTTAAAACATAAGCACAGTTTTAAAAAATTTGGGCAAAACTGAGTTTTATAAAATATATCCTACACTGAGAACCTGATATGTTGTATAGTGTCCAATAGAAAACGTCAATTCTTAAGGAAAACTAAAGTTTTTGGGACAAACCTGTTGGGGTGGACTCATTTATGCTGAGTACTGTATCTTCTGTACTACATGCTTCATCATCTTCACCTTCAAACCTACACATGTGAGAGTCATTACCGCAAGACAAAACTAGAGCATGCAAATGAAACATACACTTCCGCACACCAAACGACAAGGTAGGACAATGAGATCTCCCAAAATCTGTCTTCTGCTTATATAATTAACAGCGCACCATGTAATTATTACAAGTACGTCCTTGTTTCCCACTTAACATCAGCAAACACCATCAGCTGATTCCAGGTCTTTTCTGTTTATGTGTAAACATGTGCTGTATATTCCAAACACACTGATAAATGGTTACAAAAGGCGACTCCTTCATTGAGATGATCTGCTTTCTCTCTGTGCACACACAAGCAATGCTTAATTTTACCATGGCTGAGCAGCGAAAAGTGGGTTATGCAACCGTTTGCAACCTTGGACTCCCCTGAGACTCCATGCTTTGTAAAATAAATTGCGCTGGTGTCATAACCAGGTCAAAGGGCGTGCCCTGAAATGACCTGCAGCGTAAACACTTCCTCAGACTGTATAGACTGATGGACAACGGGATGCAGTTTCATCGCACGTTGAAAAATAAAATGTAAAATATCAGAACGACAGGAGCTGCCAGAGTCTGTGCAGTGGAGATTCTAGGATGACCAAACACCTGATTCACATCCTCCTACATGTCTGATAGTCATTACAGCTGCCAATTGACTCTGGACTTCAGGGATTTGATTTCAGGGGCCACTTTCATCCCAGTTGGATCTCAAGTGGGTCAGACCAGTAAAATCTATATTATAATACTGGGAGGTCTCATTGTGTGTATCTACACTTCTGAGATATTGAGGTGTTTTTAATTGGCCAGTTTGGTACCTACAGTTGAAGAATAGTCCTGTCTCTGCATTAACTATCTCAACAAGTTGATTGGATGCACTAGTAATAGCATAATACTCTATAAATAATGATGACTCAAAATTTTGGTCTTTATTCTTGTGTAAAAAAAAAAAAAACATTAACCCATAAATACCCAGTATTACTTTTGTGTCAGTTTCCAAATTAAATTTTCTCTATATTTAACCTATTTTAACCCATTAAGACCTAAACATCCACCATCTACCAAAACCATGTACCAATATAAACTGTCTAATACCCGTTGATCCATGAATCTTATCAATACAGGTGGGCCTCGGGTTACACG
>JAPTGZ010000009.1:30604477-30635608 GCA_029814645.1 Fowleria isostigma
GTTTATGTGTGTTTATGTGTATGTGTGTGTATATACATGTGGTTCTCATTAAAATGCATTAGGCTGCCCTGCGCTGCATTCCAGCACATCATTGGGCTGCTTATCATCTCCAGAGCAAACAGATATGCTAACCAGTAACAGCAGGGAAGCCCCAGCATCAGTGACAGCAGAGCGTGGACGTTTATGAAGAGGGGGTGAACCGCTGTTATGTACAGTGATAAAGAATGAAGGAGACACGACACGTACAGTGGATTTATCCTCCAGTCCAAATACAATTCCGTGCAAATTGGAGCCATGACGGAGCTTTTAGATTCCCTCCCAGTGACATTGATGTTCTGTAGAATGGACAGAAGCAGGAGAGGGTCCTCCAAAACAACCACATGCTTCACATCACCGCCGTGCATCGACTGTGATCGAGGCCTGGATTGTACTTGTTGGGAATATACAGAAAAATTAAGTGTCATAGAATCAGAATACAACCTATCATAGCTATTATTTCTGTTTGCCAATATGCTTTGAGTTACGTAACACTGACATGAGGGGGTCAAAAGCTCCAAGAGGTGATCATTTGTACCGCTTGTAAAATGGAAAATTATAGATTCAGTGTGTTAGAGGGTTTTTTGCTTAGCTTTTAGAAGTGGACAAAGTGAGGGATAAAATCTTCCATACTTAGAGATAAGACCGAATACTCCCTGCTGTCAAGGACATCCGACCCCAACACAGTGGCTAAGACCTAGTGTGTGCTGTGGGCGAAGATAATGGGCAATCATCCATAACAGAAGACCCATCCCTCACATCAACGAGGAATAAAACACAAGGGAAAGCTTAGGTCGGGGTTACGAAAGACTGGGAGAGTGGAGAAGTGAGGGTCTATGGCCCCCCCCCAACATTTTATATCTGATGGCAAGGGAGGCTGATTGTCTGTAACCTTGGTAAACCACAGATCTGTGTAAGATTGATTATTACTTAAATGATTGACTCACTGATATTCTAAGATCTGATTTCAGGTCTGTTTTATGGTCAAGGTAACAACCAATATAACGATTGCAAGGGATACAGGATTGGAGTCACATTTGTAAGAAGAATCCCAATATACTCTTCAGTTAAAATGTTCATCACTTTCACAATTTCTCAAATATTTAGATTAAAAGTAAATTTGTTACAATGCTCATTTGGACGGAACACCGCTAAAATCCTGTGCTATGATATTCAGTTTTTAGGACATGATATCATGACTTGCATAAATATACACGCCACTTATCTGTATGCATTATAAGTTTTCCGCTTGTATGTTTTATGCCGTTATTAGCTCCCTGTTCAGCCTAAATTGATGCGTCAAATACCACGCATTGAGCATCAAGAGGTTGGTGAACCTGAGATCTTCGCGTACATTGACACACGATCAAACAGTGTTGAATAACATGCAAAAAGTTAAAAATGTATTTGTAATACACGCCAAATGCCATAAGAACTGGCATGACATACAACGCCATTTATTCACATCAGTCTCCATTTTAATTTTTTTTTTTTTTTTTTTTTTTTACAAGATTCAGTTCAACTCGTCAACTCGACAGTTTCACATGTAAAATGCAGTTGGTACAAAAAAGCAACTTAAACATTGCCAAATAAAAGAAATAATATGATAAATAAGCAAAAGAAAAAGTGAAACCAAAACTTCTGCAACTCATCATTATCAGCAAATTTAACAACAGCAACAATAATGACTTACATTATTATATAACATTTAAAAGTCAAGGCAAGGCAAGATATTCACATGTAAGACCATGTTTACACTTGGATCTGCTGTATCCTATATCTGAGCCCATTAAACACCTAGTTGTCATTCTATCACTTCACATGTGATAATTTAAAAAAAAAAACAAAGGAAGTGAAGCTGATACTATGTTTGGCACTTGTTATCAGTAGCATGTTCAGTAGCTAATGTTACTTCCCATCTGTCAAACACTTAATGACATGATTCACATCACACTCTGTCAGCCTTATACTATGCTATCCAGTTCAGGAGAAGGTAAAGATAAGGTAAAAGTAACTGAACCAGAGGCTGAAATAAGGTTTAAGACACTTAAAATCTTCTGCAGGTATGTCGAAGTGGGCAAGACACTGAACCCTAAAGTGCTCTCACTGGTGTATGAATGTGTGTGAATGGGTGAATGTGAGGCTTTGTGAATTACTTTGGGCACCATAAAAGTGTGGAAAAGTGCTATAATTAGTACAAATCATTTTACCAACCATTTAGGTAAAAGACTGACAATGGAACACTCCCCTAATTCGAGATCAAATGATATGAATTTTCTAAGACCGATGCCAATTAAAAAAAAATAATAATAATAATAATTTGGTCGATTTTTGAGGCCAATATTTAAGATAAAAAAAAAAGTATATAGACTGTAAAATACAATTAAAACGCTCAGATATTTAAGGTTTTTTATGCAGCAATATGAATGAAATTATTAATACACCTACACATAATACTTTTAACATTTATTGAACTTCAAGTGCTGCCCACACAGGTGCCTGATCAAATATCTTCTAACATTTTGACTACTGAGCAAATATTGGCTTTCAAAAAAAAAAAAAAAAAATTAAGGCCTATATTGAAAACAATCTCAATCAATCAACCGGCAGATATATCCATCTACCTATAGCCCTAATTACTGTATTTTTGTTAAATAAATTAATTCAACCGCTCTGAGCCCCATCTGGTACCTCATTAAAGACCGAAGGTAGTGTAAACAATCATATATACATACATTGTTAACTGAATCCAGAGATTAGTTTAATGATTCCATGACTTCACTCTTGGTTTGTTTTATATAGTGGTACAAATAGACTAAACTGTGTCAAATTGAAATTAAATCCTCCCATTTTCATTTAATAACTATACTTCTACTTGTAACTGAGGTCCAGATGCATTCTAGTGAACAAATTGTTTGACTTTTGCTGAGTTTTTTTTTAATCACTTAACAAGAAAAATCAAAGGGGACAGGTCAGTTAAAGTGGTACCTTCAGACTGAATCTAGACTTAAATCACCTGGTAGCCCTACTGTTTTTACTTTGGATGCAGTAGAAGCTGCAGCAGTAAACACAGTCACCATGTGAAAGCAGCACCAAGCATCAGCCTCTGCTCTGTGAGTGTGACGAAACTGTGACAAAAGGGTCATTTTAGAAGTAGGACATTCACTGCAGTCTCCACCAGCCACAACAAACCTGAGAGGGAAGTTTTGTCTTTGAAGATTTCCATGTTGAAAACCAGTTTATTGACTAATTAACGTGTGGCACTTGTGTTTGTGGCCTCTTGTCTTGGAAGTATTAGAGCATAAATGACAGTTATGGGAGTTATTAAGCATTATGACAAGATACATTAATGTGTGTTCTAATGATGCTATTATGTTTTGTCAATCTGTAACTCTGCTTCATTGTAAGTAAGTAGTTTTTATGCAAATGATAGAATTGTTTGCATCATTTCTGACCTGTTTTTGTCATTTTTATTCATTAGCTCCACCAAGAAGGTTCAGGGATCGCTCTCATTTGTCTAGTAGAAGGATGGCAATAAAACTACGAAAACAATTTATTTGAATTATGGAGCTGGAGTTAATTTCTTTCACGTTTTTTTTTTTTTTTTTTTTTTTTGTAACAATAGGGGGTCCAGTGTAACTTATACCCTGTCCACACTAATGCCCTAAATGGGGATTGTCCTCCTACAAAAAATGACTTGACATGATTATAGGACATTTTACATGAGCAAACAGACTTCAGAAAGAAGGGAATATAAATGCACTTAATGTGTTTGTCCCAGCAGGGTGACACGTTAGCCAGAGTGCTAACAGAATCCCTATCTAACATGTTTAATGCTAATGTGGTATTTCAAGGTGGAATTGCTTTGGTGAAAAGAAACCTCCTTCTTGCATAATAGGGTGACTGTTCCATTCTTGGTGCCAATGGACTGTTTAGTGTTTTCCATCTGTATGGGTTGGTTCTGCCACCTGTCACTACCAGATCAACTGCCTATTTGTTCATGTGCGATGCTAACTCTACTTGGACAAACTGACCAAAATGCGTTGCCAAAGACGTTCAAAGTCATTCTGCACTGCAGATAGGTTAATTGCATTAAAATTTTTAATCAGATTAATCATGATGATGGATTAATCCACACTGAAGTAGGGCTGCACAATTATGGCCAAAATGATAATCACGATACTTTTTACTTTTAATCACGATTATTCATCATTTTAGGGAAAACTGTATTTTTGTTGCATTACTTTTAAACAAACAATATGGGAACAGTTTTCAGTGCAAAATGAAACTTTAAATAAGAATAACAGATTAATAAAAAGATAACTAATTTACCCCAAGAATTAAAAATTTATCGAGGCCTAACTGAATAATATGCTATCATTATCATTATGTGTGAGGGGATCACATATTTCTTGTCCAGCGTTTTGACCATTTTTCTGAAGCCCTCGTTGCTCACTGTATTTATTGGGCACATGTCTGTGGACAAATAAAACCATATTGCATCTGTTGTTTTGTGTCTTTAAAAGAGATAGAACCAAATGTGGCACCAAACTGACACCAGCATGGTTCTGTGTTGATCTTGACTTGGTTCTACCATGTTTCTGTTCCATTCTAAATGATTCAGCCACATAGGCAGAGAGGGGAGGGAGGATGTTGGTTATGATGCTAAGTTCGCTAACAAGCAGCTAACAACATCACGTTAATTCAAAGTCTGTTTTTTGGGGTGTTTTTGCAGCACTGCCACGCTGTTCAAGACAGAATGTCTACAAAAAACCCTAGTTTAACAGATTAGTGGGGTTTCCCTGTGGAGTAGGCACAACTCTGCTAAATGATTTGAAGCTATCACTGCAGGGTGCGCTTGCTTGTTATTTTGGCAGCTTGATGAAGTCTTAACCATGCGTTCACCCCTTGGTGGTGGTGGGTGGAACTACTAGTTGGGAAAGCGCTTGAGAGCCCGTATTTTAAATGTAAATATCACCTACAATCAGGTTAATTTAATCGTGGCACCCAAAATTGTGATCACGATTAAAGTTCAATTAATTGTGCAAACCCTATGTTGAAGCGTTAATTTTGACAGCCATAATTAAAATAAATGTCTAGATTAATTCCAGCACAAAACTTCAATGAACTGTTTTTAGATTGACTGTCAAATCACATAAATAAAGTATTATTCAGTAATATTTTAACACAATGACTGTCAGTTTTCACATTTAACCGGAGGGATTTTAATGCTCCCAATAATCAGTTCATCAACAGTTCACCCAATTCCACAGTTCAGAGTTTTACTGAGCAGAGCCGCCTGGAGAACAAACTCGACACATTTGCATACAACTGACAAACAGTTTTCCCCCCAAAGTGTTGTCAGGACAATCTCTTTCCTACATTGCTTGCATATACTGTACATATCCTACTTTTAGCCGTTTAGAAGAACAGATCTACCACACGTAGGCGGCGTGCCTCAGGGTTTGTAGAAAAGTTCAGCTGTAGAAGTGTTGAAAGCGTGTGAAAAGGTTATGTGTTTTAAGTTTTCCTTCCATGTATGTGGTGAACTTCGAGGCACTTTTGTTGTGCTCGGCTCTAGCGCTGAATTTTTATTAGCATGTTGTGGAAATTTGTGTCAGAACCTTTTTGTTGTGCACAGATTTCATCATAATAAGGTCAGCCTCCGACTACCCCCAACGCGTGCATTTGTTAAATCTCCTCTAATTATTTGCCTTTTGGAAAATGACAGTCAGTACAAAGTCAAATATTGATGTAACTGGGCTAACAGTGAGAGCTGTGTTGTTACTGGCTCACATCTCTACTGTTGCTGTGCTGCTTTAGAAACACCAGATCTGGATCCTATTTGGTGAAAGTTATTCCAGTGTCGAAGCACACATCATTAAGATTTAATGCTTTAATCATGGCTGCCTTTAAAACCCCATTAATCACTATTTTTAAACTTACATTAAATCAAATGACTGATTTTAATTTAGAAAGAGTCGCTTGGAGTAACCAAGTAGAAAAAAAACCCAGCAGGTCTACAAAGCTTTATTGCCTTTTGGCTGGGGTTTGTTTTAACAGTGCATTTATTGTGTGATTGCTCTTATGCTGCTCTCATCAGTCCTGTTTTCAAAAAGCAGGTTTTTTTTTTTTTTTTTTTTTTTTCTAAGAACCTCTAATAAAGTGTAGCTGCCCATTACCAAACAGCTGTCGGTGTTAGCAGCTGACTGGCAAAGGGAGTAGGAGCTGAAATGATAATTTCTGTAGAAGTAGTTGGAAATGAATGAGAACTAGACTTTCCTACATTTCCTGAAGGAAATGTTACCCATGTGTTTGCCTCTTGCTGGACTGATGGACTTGTGCCTAGGTGTGAAAGCAAGAAATAGTACCAAACACAGACTAGTTATAAAGACTGGGTCAGTGAATGAATGGTCATTGGAGTGAATGAGAGGAAAATCAGCACTGTGTGCACTTAAGAGGTCTATAGATCAAAAAGGAAATAATAGGTTTTGAAAGAAAAGAGTTTTCCAACATTTGGATGTATAAATTGTTGCTGAAACCCCAGAAATGTGAGAGTTATGAAGAGTTGAGAGTAAAACTCAACCCTCTCCACTCTAAGTTAGAGTGTGAACAATTACAGCCAATCAGCTGTCAGCATGCTCTTCCCATTGTATGTGAATGGGGTTTGGAATGGTGGTGGTTCTGGTGCGAACTCTAGGAGACATCTTTACGATGTGTCACACATACAGTATATAATGTTTTGGCCAGGCTGCACATTTGTTGTTATAGAATAATTTTAGGATCAATCATGGAAGCCACTTGAAAATGGTCCAATTCATTTTAGATGAACTAATTTGGCCAGTTTTTCACAACTTTAACAAAATCAGTGCATCAGAATGTCAGACAGCACATCTTTTGACACCAGGCTGCACATTTTTCCAAAAATTTGTTTTGGTCCATTTACAATGCTCTGGGCAGCATTTTTTGTTAAAGTATTTGTATAATAAATATGACAAATAATAGTCCCCTGTGCCTTGCATTGCATGCAAACACACAGGAAATGAGTGTGAATAGTGGACTCACATTCATCAAATGCACAGAAACTGCTGAAATAGTAAACATGTGAAAATGTAGGTCAGCATGTTGAGAACAAGCCAGTCATAGTAGTAATAGTGACCAATAATTAATTTAGCAGCTTTTTTCCTCACTTTGACCTTTTCATATTCAGAATGTGATGACGCATGATAACGGTATTGATTACATTTTAACAATAACAGCCAGGATTTCTTACGACATTTTACTGTTGAAAATTAATGTCCGAGGCTCCAAGCTGTTGGTTGTACTGGAGACACTGTGTTGAAACCTCAAACTGAGTCTGGGCGATCTCACAACCTTTGACTGTAATCCATCTTCATTTTCTGTATGGAATTGTGCAGATTGCATCATTAATAAAGTAACAGAGCTGCCAAAACTTTCCACTCAGCAAACATTAGTTTTAAATGACCCGTTTACCAGTGTAATTAGTGTTTTACAGAGAGCGTTGAACTACAGGTTTGTCGCCAGGGTAATGACTTTATTTCAGTTTGTTTATTGGGCTCAAGTGCTCGGTGAAGCTCCATGGACTGAGTCACATTTTCTCACAATCAGACATTTGGCTGTAACTTACTTTCCATGGTTTGTGGAGGCTTGGGGTTCCCAACGTGACTTTTTCTTGTCGTTATGAAAAAATACAGAATTTCAATTGAGATAACTCGAACAAAAAGCCATGACACCAAAACTGGATCCTCCAGTAAACAGAAAATGAATCATAGTTTGGTTGTATCTGGGTTGCGTCAATATTATAAAAGCCAAGTGACCAAATTTGTCCATCCGGAATGAACTGGGCCATTTTCAAGTGGCTACCATTCACACACGATTGATCCTAAAATTATTTTGTTAATACAAAAAAATGTTCAGCTTGACCCAAAGATTATCTATGTTGTCATGTTGTAATAATATCTCAATTGATTTTTGCACGCGAAGGTGATCAAAAAACCCCATTCATTTTCAATGGGAACAAAAAAAAGTTGACCTTTTTTCAACTGCTATTCCTTCACCATACTTTCACCTAGAGACTTGATATAAACTTTAAAATGCAGGCATTTTTGTTCTCTCTCATGGAATATGTTTATTTATGTCATAAAGAAAAATAGATATAGTTCCATTTATAGTTCCAGTCCGTCTATGGTACTATTGCCTGCTTTTACACTTAGTCCTAAATCCACCAATCTGGCATGAGGCAAGCACACAGGTTACAATTCCTTCAGGAAATGTAGAAAAGTCTAGTTTAATTTTTATATTGCTGCATGAAAATCTTAATTATCTCAGTGTTTCATTTGTATTTTATGGTCAATGAGCTTGAAAAAAAAAGAAATCAAAACTGTCTGTAGAGGTCGGCCATTGTCTGACCAAATTTTAAAAAAAAATATCAGCCTTAGAAAAACTCATATAGGTTGACCTTTTGTAGGTTGTGCTTCTATGGACAGAACATCCAGTCCATCTATTGCTTGAACACTGGTCTCGGCTACTGTTCTCTATTGCCTTCCATGATCTGCTGATACGTCAGATGACTTTCACTGATGGCAGTGACTGATGGACTTGTCTGTCGTTGCGAGGTCTGTGTCTGATTACAGCATCCGATTGCAGCTACAGTCCTTTCACTTCTGTTTCAGTATCGTCAAACTGAGATCAATATGGAGTAGGTATTAGAATCCTCCTTGAACCTCCTGTTACTATGGCTGTGCAGTGAACATCATGTCACATATCGCTATAATAAGAAGTGATAATGAGGGTTTAATTGTCAAGTAAATTAATGTAGGTTATAAGGTTAGCGATTAGCATGCTATCTGTGAGTAACAAAACAACCTAAAAACAAACTGAACCAATATTAAACATCTATAGAGGTAACAGCTACCAGTCAAACTGTTTGGTTTAGTGTTTGTTTTGGTCCAAAATTTCAGGCTCAGATTCCTTTGTTATTTTAATGTTGGTACATGATAACAAAATAACATGTGATATTAAAAACCACCAGATAAATTAATAGTCTTTCTGTGCAATAAAGAAAATTTAGTAATCAATTATAAAAGAGTTCTCAGCTACGTTAATGTGTGCATGTTCTGCTTCATCAGTCTGATCAGTGAAGGATAAAACGTGTTTTTCAGGCATGAAGGACTGGCCTGAACCCTCTCCCTGATGGGTCATTTACGATGCTGCCTCCACCATCGATGCGTCTCCGGCTGTAGATGTCCAGCAGAGATGATCGCAGTGCACCAATGGTCCAATGCTTTTTGATAGGGGTTAGAATTAGAGGTCAACCAATGGTATTTTTTACAGACTATTGTAGTAATAATAGTTTGAGCCAGACAAAGCGGAGAGTCGATAACCCTGAACATAACCCCACTAAAGTCTAATACAGAAATTAAGTGTCACTGTATTGGGAACCACATTACTGATTACCTATCTTTTCTAACATGGGCCTTTTTTAAGCAGTTATTTTTTTTCTCTATTTTTTGTCCGACATGGCCTTTAAAAACCTCACAGGATTTTATGAAAAGTTTAAGAGTTTTTGCAGTTTTCGTGACTGAAGATGGTGTTTACATGTAGACAGACTCTTTACCCATCTGGTCAAGATAGACGACCACCTTCAGGAGTGGGGGTCTGCTCTGTAAATTGCCTTGAGAGTCTGGTTTTGAACCAGCTCGATATGTAAAGTGTCATGAGATAACTTGTGTTATGATTTGGCGCTATACACTCGCGGAAAAAATGATTAGACCATCCTATGTTTTTGTTTTCTGTTCATTTTAATGCTTGGTACAACTAAAGGTACATTTATTTGGACAAATATGATAACGACAATAATATCTCATAGTAGTTCAGAGCTGATATCTATCCATTTTCCATGGTTTTATAGATAATAACCAAAATCACGTAAGTTCTTACGTCAATAGATATAACATTGTACTAATAAAAAACAGTGCTTTTAGACATTCCATGTTTCTTTTCTATCTGTTTTAGTCACATGATACACACAGGAGTTAGTACTTGATTGCATAACCATTGCTTTTGTTGACTTTTGATGGTCAAATTTTTTCCCGCGACTGCATAAATAAAATTTGATTGATTGATTGATTGAAGAGGAACAAACAGTCTTTTGGGTTCATCTGATGAATCAATTAGTTATTAAAATAATCTACAGATTAATCAGTTATTTGCAGCCCTAATGGATAAATTCATTAATCCCATAAAGGGCAATTCAGTTTAACAGTCTTCAATTTTGTTTCAGGAAGTGAAACATGAATATGCTACACAATAGACATTGACCATTTATCACACATCATACATTATTCATAAGTAATAAAAGAGCCCAAAGTAAATACGATTTATCTAATCAGGTGAACATCAAACTGTTAAAAATCAGTTAAGCATCAGTTTCCATCAAAGTCAGGATTTCCAGTATAGAAATCTACTCTCAACCAGTGACTTCTACTGATAATATCCAATCGGCACCAAATTATTTACCTTTATTTTGTCACAAATTAACTCAATATGGCACCATCACACATGTTACCTGTGATAACAATAACCTGCAGTACCTGATGCACTTAAAGATAATAGTGTATGGTACATGACAATTTCTGTAAACGAAGAAGAAATACCCCTTAACAAGCTAATTTATTCACTCCATTGTGGAATCAGTTGCAGAGAATTGGATAATGATGAGTTTCAGCCGAGTGCATCTCTAACACACCGACTTCAGCTTCTATCTACAAGTTTCCCCACGGGTTTTAATAAAGATATTGATATTAGTTGCCAGTGTATCAATATTTCATCCCATTCCTTCTTCCCACTGTTTCTTCTGCGGTTTCTTGTTAATTGCGCGAGGCTGCAAACCATACATCTCCTTGGAAGAACCTTCACTTGTTGCTGGAACAAATCCCAATCGTAACAAAACTTAAGCTGAAGTACGTCTTAATGAGTTGCTCCCCAAAGCCTCAGAGGAGCCTGTGTGGAACGTTGAGGCGCAGCTTCACAGTAAGGAATAGTTAGCTCCGTGTAAACGCTGGAACGAGCACAAAAGAGCTCAGGAGGCTGCGGCGTCTTACAATACAGTACCTGATGTATGTAGTCAACATGCAGTATAAGCTCTTTAATATTCAGCGGCCTCCCCACTGACATGTAATCGCAGTCTGTATGGGACTGGGGTGAAGCGGTTCACGTGGAGGAGCTCCCTGATGTCTGCCTTAACCTCATTTCTTCAAATAACCTTCATGTGCATGTGGAGATGCAGCAGAGAACTATCTAATTTCTTTTAAATATTGAACATTACCATAGAATATTCCAAAAACATTTATTAATAGGTAATATGAAGATGCACATAACATGGAAGAGCTTTTGTGTTTGTGCAGTGACATGATGGACGTATAAGTGCGAGTTAATATTTAGAATTTTTAAATATGAGTTAAAACAATAGCCAAATGTATTTCAATTTGAACAGAGGTATAGAGATATGATGTTGAGATATAGGACCAAAATGTTTGAATATCAGTGGGTTTTCTTTATTTTTTGGGAATGAGGAAAAAAAAAAAAGGAAATTAATGGTTATTATTATGATTATTATTATAAAAATTATTACTCTGATTATCATCATTATGAGGATCATTATTATTATGATTATTAATGTGATGAGGATTTTATTCTTATCTTTCTTTTTACTGTTTAATTGTTTTGAATTTTTGTACAGTACAAACATATCGGACATTTGGGATACATTGACCATCAAAAATTTTACAAATAAAGTGTGACTAACAATTGGTTTTAGTCATGACCAAGTGAACATTTTTCCCTATTTATCTTGACTGCTCTTCTTGAGTCCTTAATCTATGAGTCAGTCTCCATCTCTAGACTTTTTACAGGCTGCTAATAGTATTTATAAGAAACATCTATCATTTTTAATTACAGTATTATCAATAAAGCATCTGAAATACATCACCAAATATGCTTTAGAAATTATATAGTCCCTCTTCACAATTGTTGAATAGACATTATCCCAAAATAATGCAACTTTAGGACATAACCAAAAGACATGTGCATGAGTTACATTGACATCTCCACATTTTCTCCAACTAGACACAATTTAGCTGTAATTTTAGGAGTTATGAAAAATATAATTATATATGTCCAGAAATGTTCCCTCCAAATTCTTGAAGAAGTGGTCGATTCTTATTATTTCTATCATTATCATTAGTGGTAGTCTTTTTCCTTCCTTTTTTTTAGTCCAATGACCAGAAAGGTCCAATGGACTATTGGTATCAGTTGGCAACCGTCCATCATCCATAAACAAACTTTTAGGAATCTTCTTCTCCGAAACAGTCATAATAACTTGATATTTGTTGTGGAACATCTTTGGGGGTAAGATCTACAAAATTTGTTTAAAGATTTTGGAAATATAGATTTTTGAATTTTTTTATAACTTTTTAAAATTTTAAAAATCCCCATTGGTTTATAATGGGACACATTTTGAAGTGCTGTAACTTTAAAACAGTTGAAGATATTGGTATAATTGCTATTGGCTATAGATGGGAAGTCGCATATTGGCTTTCCTCTGGTGCCATGAACTTGACCTTTAAAGGTCAGACAAGTCAATTAATATCTTTAACTATACTGTTAAATTACAGGACCCTTGGTCCTATTGTCTCTGTTCTGGTGGAATGGTAATTTTTTTGGTGATTAATTAACTATGTTCTTGCAGCTTAGAGTAATGTTAAGAGGTTGAAATTCTATGATTTAGGGAAAAGGGGGTGGGATAAAATAAGTGTTTACTTCTCTTCACTCCTTTTAAGATGTGCAAATGACACTAAAATTGGATTAAATACTTTTATATGATAGCTTAAATGTCCTTTTTTTTGTTGTTTTCTCTTGATAATTTGCATCGGGTGATTTTTACATGTCCAAAATAATAAAAATATTCATTCACTCCTTTGACATAACAGTGATCTTTTCATATTACCCAGTGTTTCTATGGCTGCACACACAGATCTTAACTTACATTTGATTATATGTTGAAAATGTTGTGACCTTTTCCTAATTTGAGCTTTTTTTCATTATGTCTCAGCTTCCTCCTTCACACCACTAATGAGATACAAAACCACTTGTCTTCAAGGTCAGGTTAAATTACTCCTTGCTGTTAACACACACACACACGCACACACACACACACACAGGAGTTTTCATTTTGGTCTTTTTCTTTCTGTCTGATTCCAACCCTCCTGCCCTAAATAACCTGACCGGGGACAGAAAACAGCTTCCAGTCTCTGGGCCTCTGTTCGTTGCCTGGAACATGTGGCGATGCAAATGAGTCTGTTTTGTGCGTGCTGCGTCGTCTTGCAGTGGCGGTGACATTTGGAAGCGCTCGGTTTCTCTGCGCGGCCGACTTGCGGAGGGCGTTCACATGCATCCCTGTGGGAGTCAGTGTGCAGCGAGAAGGATTAAGCAGCACTGCTGGCACTGCGAAGCCTCTCGCTGCCCTTGTCCTTGTGGACTGAAGGAACACGCAGGATGCCTCCCTAATGTTGGCCTCAGCTGCAGCCTCCTCCTCACACTTCATTTCACTTGGTTTTTTGGCTGCTGCATCAGCATCAAGATGATACTACAGTGTATGGTTGTGTGCGTGTTTGTGCCCTGCCTTGATTTACATCTACTATGCCTCTCCATGACATGTTGTCATAGGAAATAACATTAACCTTTCGTTATATCATTATTATGCTAGGGTGATTTTTAAAGGGGTGATACTTTACTAAACCCTCTTTTCTTAGCCTTTGGTATGTTTATTTGTGGACCCTAATAGTTCATAAAGTTTGAGCTATCTTTATATCCATTTTGGCAGAAATTGAGTGGATTTCTACAACCTGTTTTAATTTCTTTTTAGTTTGTTGCATTTTCTAAGTAGTTACATCACTACATTTGCACAAACAACATCAAGACTTCCGACAAACATCTCTGAGTATGGTATCAGCAGTGGTGGCTGTAGTCCATACGGCTAATTCCCGGTTCAGTTTTAAACACATCTAATGCATATTTACTCCTAATATTTCTAAACATAAGTCTAGGAAAGACATGTCTTGACCTTTAACACCTTAATTGGCTGGTTTGATTATGGTTTTGGTCATTTTTTAAGAGATTTCCAGGTATTTTTACTGGTGGCGGGTGATGCTATGCTAGTTCGTTCGCTAATTTCCGGTTCGGTTTTAAACATATCTAAAGCACATTTACACCTAATATTTCTACACATCAATCTAGGAAAGACTTCTCTAGACCTTTGCCACCTTAACTGGCCAGTCTGATTATGATTTCAGGGATTTTGTAGAGATTTCTAGGTATATTTTACTGGTGGTGGTAGATGCTACGCTAGTTCGCTAATTTCCAGTTCAGTTTTAAACACATCTAAAGCATATTTACACCTAATATTTCTACACATCAATCTAGGAAAGACTTCTCTAGACCTTTAACACCTGAAATGACCAGTCTGATTAGGATTTCAATGCATTTGTAGGGATTCCCAGGTTCACTCATTGGACTTGAGAATCACCGTGGTAAAGGTAGTATCATAAGTCTTGGTTCTTACCGGTTCTTCTTTTCTATCCTCCTCCAGGTCAGACCTATGAGGCCGAAGGACACAGTTTACTGTTGTTGCCATTATTAATTATGAATAATAATTTTTCATTATCAACATACCAGCATACTGTATCCTGAAAACTACAAAGATGGCTGAACAGCACAGTCAGCATCCTGGGCCATTGTAGTGGGTCATTGTATTTAAAGGGCCAGCGCTCAAAACCATTCGTCTCATTTCATTAGTCATAAATGGACTTGAAGATGGACCTGTGGAGTTGAATTAATGAAGGATTCAGACCCAAATATAGCATTTACAGTTTATGTGGACTACAAGGAAATGTTTTAAAATGCAAAATTCCATTCTAAAACCGGAAAATATCACTCAAGTGAAGATAAAGCTTTTTTGGTAGACTCTGCACACCCTCTTGATTTATTTACTGCATTTATTTGCATGTAAACTGCCGAGATTTCATTTGCAATGACTACTTTAACAGATTCAGTGTTTATCCATCAACATCTGTTTTTTTCCCCTTATTTTGTTCTAGTCTTTGTCAGTAAAATACATTAGAAGTGTTGCCCTTGCTGACTCGAGGCAGTTTGCCCAGTAAGTTCAACAGTGAGGGAGCTGTGTGGGTGATCATTCTGTCAACACTGGCCTATATTTCAGGAGAAGTGAGAAAAAAAAAGGTGGCCACGGTCGAACCAAGGGCACTGAGCTTTACTGTGGACATCGGGTGTAAAATAACACATGCATGCAGCTCAGGGACTGTACCTGGGATGCAAATGAGGTGAGTGTAGCTCACAGTCTCAGACAGAAGGAAAAAACATGTTTTATTTTTTCTGTATTTGTTAGCATACCTAACGTGACAACAGATCAAAAGAAATCTGTGTCTTGCTGAATTTTCCTACAGTTGTTACTGAATGTTGAAAGCTTCATCACGTCCACAATGTAGGAATTGAATGTGAATTGCCTTCACCTCTTAGTTTTAGAGGTTATAATTAGCACAAAACAAAGCATAGTGGTGCTAAAATAAATATGACTCAATGATAAGGCCGTTAAAACAATTCAGCACTGTCATATTAAAGTAATTAATATTCTTCTAGCTTCTCTACAGGCAGAAGATGATCCGCTATATACAATTTATGTCCTCCTGAGACCCAGGAAAGGGACAGTTTGGGCTTTTTTTCATGAAAGAGTTGTCTTGATTGGACACTGCATAAGGGTCGTTATAGATTTGGAGGACAATTTAGGCATCTTTGAAAAAAATCAGTGTATAATTTCATAAAGTTTTGTTATGTATTAATAAAACCAAGTAATAAGCCATTAAATAATTGAATTGGTCCAGCTCAAACATCGAAGGTACGCTTTTTAGATGTTTTAATTTGTTGGTCTCTATGCTTAATGCAACCCTTTTATGAAAACTCAGGAACCTGAAAAAAAACATAATATAAAATCTATTCATAAATCCGTCATAAATTAGTGAAGAAGGTTACATTTACATTAATCCTTTAATTTTACATAAAACTCGAATTCTATTAATTTAAACAAACTTTTGAAATTTAGCTTGTTCAACTTTTCAGTATCATTCAAACATTGACGTTTGCACCGTACCTGGAGAAAAAAAGAGAAAAAATGGGGGGAAAAAAATGATAAAGAAGTGTATTAAATTATACATGTACATCTTATTTTACAACAAATAATGCATTGTCCCTCCTGAGTAAACTGAAGGAGATGCTTTGTTACTCTAATTAACGTTACTGAGTTGTAAATCTATGCTAATGTTAGCTTTCTTTCAAGAAGGTAGCTGTGGGATGTGACGATACTGTTGGCGACAAGGACAGACTTAGTTATATTAATGAAAAATATAAAAGACTTTGAATTAAGTTGTCTTATTCTGATAATAAGTGTTGCAGGGTTGTGGTAGTAAGAGTGACACAACCAGTCAAGGTAGAAAAGATTGGAAAAAAATCTGAAAAATAGAAGAGAGGGTGTCCTCTGTCTACGCTGGTGGACCTTCATAGCTCATACTGCCTCAGGAAAGCCAACACCATCCTGAAGGACTCCCACCACCCGGGCCACTTCCTCTTTGAAGGCAGACAGTACAGGGCCATCAAAACCAGACGCAACTGGGACACAACTTCAGTGCATCATTACTACTGTTTAAAATATGTTGATGGTTAAATTAACTGTTATATCAGTTATAACAAACATATTAACACAATCATACAAAAAATGTATTTATAAACGCATAAAAATGTTTGTAATTGACATGTAAGGTTGTCATCTAAGGAGGTGGACAAGAGGAAAAATGCCAGTTTAGGAGGTATTTGAAATCTTTTTGGTATTTTAAATAATATTTTGGAATGCATTATATTACAACTATATTTACAGTTTTTTTCTCATAACAATAAATTTTACAACAAGTGCATGTGTTGGTGTTTTGTTTGAATTTTTTTGGGTGGGACAGAAAATATCCTCCAATTCTGGAATGACCCATAATGCAACAGTTTTTTTGCCAGATACATTTTTTTATTATTATTATTTTCATTTATTTATTTTTTAATGGAATGTCCTTTGCAATGGACAGCATTTTTTAAGAATAAATAAAACTTTTGTCCCCTACAGAGGACAAAACTGCATTGCTGGGTCTCTGGAGGATATAGTTTTGTAGGTCTTTTAAGTCATTGTGGGCATTTTATTTGTTGGAGGAAGAGTCCTGTGTGTTACTAGTTTTATGCACAGATGCATCTTTTCTTCCACGCTGTGTTCGGCTTCAGTGCCCTGTCAAGAACTAGACCTTATAGGTACAAGACTAGACTCCCATGATGCAATGTTTGAACATGATGCTGGGGCAGAGGTACAGGCCACCTCTGGACTTCTGGACAGTTTGCTTTTGTCTTGGTGTAAGCTCTTCAGGTTTTGTTTTATCTGTATGGTTTGGATTATTTATAAGATGAAACACTTGAGGAGAGTAAACCAGCTTTTTTTTTATTCTGAAAACACCATAAAACATGTATTATTTCTGTTGGGTTGCAGTTTTCTCCCTGGGTTGCACCCTCCAGTTTCTTCATGTTGACTGTCTTTGGGAGAGTTTTCTGGAGTTTTCTTTTGGGGATTTGATAGTTGTCCGAAGAGGTGAGATGAGAAACAAGGACGTGAAGAGTTTGAGTGTAACTTTAAGAACTATCATTGGAGTATTGTATTTCATTTTCAGTTATTACATAAATCATACGGCTTTTTTTTTTAAAAGGTTATTATTCTGTAATAAGTGGGTTTAAAACTCATTGCTTTACGTATGTAAATAGATTTGTCCGTTTCTAATGTTGTCATGCGTAACTGCCCTCATACTTCCATGCATCCTGTGTGTTGGAATGAGCGTCTCAATTGATCCACCAGAGGGTGCTGCTGTTAATTACAATACTGGCCGAATGCCACAAAGAAGAGTAAAGTTTTCTGAGAAGATGGAGAAAGTCAATAATAACAAACACGGTGACGACAGAGGAGGTTTTACTAAGGTCGATACTAATGTTAATATTGAGAAGGTAGTTGTCATTAACATGTTGGTAGTTTTTCACTAACACGTCACTCTTTGAAAGCCGCTCTTTATGGAAATTGTTCTGTTCAAATCTCAGTGCTGCCTCCACTGTTCCCAGAGGTACTGCTCTGTTTCGTCCGTCCAGGTACGCAGCTGAAGCTTCTGGAGATGAACAGAATAACCCACGTAATGTGCATAGGGGACAGATAGAACATCTTTAACGTAGAGCATAAATGAGTACTTATGCTACAGGGTGGCTCAGCTCTTCGTCAGGACGTAGAGCTCAGAGTAGATCTGCTGCTTCTCCACATCCAGAGGATCCAGCTGAGGTGGTTTAGGCTACATTTAGACAATAACAATCTGAACCGAAAACGCAAAATTGATGTTCCGTTCACACTTTAAATTCTGTGTTTTAGGAGGATAAACCTGTGTGCAGATGGACATGCAAAAGCGTGTCAAATTTCCTGTTTATTGATGTAGTACGTATGCTAGGTGGCATCACTACTACTACTACCGCCTGTGTAGAACCGAACTACTTTTCCTCCGGTTCTTTCCTAGTGTGAAGTATAATCACAAAATAGGAAACAGAATACTACTCTATAAAGATTTGTGACAATTACTGAAACAACTGTTGGATGTAATTTAGAGCAGCTGGGGCAACTTAAAGGTCCGTTTCAGGGAAATAATCTGACTTGTTCTCCTGTACTGGCACATGCCTGTGATGTAATCACTACGTGACCAGAAAATGCAGTTTTGCGATTTCAACTCTTAAGACAGTGACATGAAACTGGAGCATTTAAGATTTTCACTTTAGAAGGTGATCTCTCTTTTCTGCATTTTCAACATTTAAAACACAGTTGTCATCTAAAGGCACATTTGATAAAATATTTTTTCATTTTCACCCGAGGGCGTTGTCGTGTAAACTGGGCCTTGGGTTATCTGGTCAAGATCCCCTCTGGTTGCCTCCTTGAGGAGTCATCAGCCCTGTCCAAGTGGAGGACACCCCAGGACAGATCCACTGGAGGGATTATCTCTCAGCTGGCCCACAAACCCCTTCATGTCCTCTCAGGAGCTGGAGGACGTGGTTGAGGAAAGGGAAGTCTGTTTAGGCTGGTACCCCCTGACCCAGACCCAGATAAGCAGACAGAGATGGATGGAAGCATGATTACTTTAGATAAATATCCTCATTCATCTGTGTAAAGCCGTTCTGCTTGTGCCCGGTTCTTTGTCTCTGGGTAGATTGTGTATAATCATTGCTGTTAAGTGGAAACCTCTTATGTCCAAAACAGTTATTTTTCAGGAAACTGGAAAAACTATTACAGCTCAAAAAAAATAAAGGGAACACTTAAACAACACATCTTAGATCTCAATTAATGAAATATTGCAGTTGAAAATTGTTATTCAATATATAGTAGAGTGCATTGAGAACAAAACAGGATAAAAATGATCAATATATCAGTATATATTGAATAACAATTTTCAGCTGCAGTATTTCATTAATTGAGATCTAGGATGTGTTGTTTAAGTGTTCTCTTTATTTTTTGAGCAGTATATGTACAGTATATTCTACACAAAGGAATGTAGTTGAGCCATTTAACACTTTTCATTGGTTAAATATTTCTAAAACTGGCAGACCATCATGAAGACTGACCAATAGAATTGTTTTATGACCAAAAAAAAGGACTTACGAGATTTCTGCTTAATAGTAACGATATATATATACATCCGATATAATGTATATATTCTGACCAGTTGAACGCACAAACTGTACAGAAAATGGAGTCGATTTGTAGTTGTACTGTACCCTTTTCTGGCTAAAACCAGAGTTAAGCTAACAGTGGTATGATGTAAACTATCAGCTGATGTAGCACGTGAGGATTATAACGGTGTTATTTTGAGCAAGTGTCAAAATAAGTAGCAACAAGTTTTAGTTTGATAAAGAAAACTTGATACCGTAATGCAAATGATGAGTTTTAATCTGTAATCAGTGAGTGATACAGTCTGTGGATACATAGCGTTGATTTGTTGGTAATTTGTAGGATTAATTACTTGAATTGAATAAAGCATAACAGCTAGAAGAGGGAGCTGAACTTAGAATACATTGATTTTCCTCATTATCATCCTTCACTTAAAGTCCGCAGGTTAAGTGCAATCTGCATTTTTTAAAAATTTTTTAAGTCTTACATCTCAATATTGACTTATAACTGCTGTTTAAACACAGGTAAATACCATGTTTCTCATGACCCATGATCCTAACATTATTATCTATATTATAAAAACCAAGTGACCTCTGTATTTGTGTGTGTGTGTATGTGTGTCTGCAGATACACACAAAATACAGAAAGAGCTGACTGCTGCAGTTTGGCATAATTATATATTTATGGTCAAGGAACAGATTAGTGAAAAGGGCAAGTTTATAGGACCAATATTTTGGGAGATATTAGTAATTTTTGCTAACAATAGCATTACAGTCACGTTGCTATGCCCAGAATACTTTGGCGGTGACTGCTGGACAAATGCAGTACAGCGTGCACAAATACATAACAGCATAAAAACTACCACATCTAGAACCTGTGCCACAGGCCAATGTGCTACTAATTAAATAAAGTCGTGTAAAAAAAAATTAGACCATTATAGGTCATCAAAAATGGTTATGCAATTAGGTACTAACTCCTGTGTGTATCGTGATTAAAACTGAAAAGAAAACATGGAATGAATAAAAGCACTGTTTTGTCAGTACAATGTCATAGATATTGATGTAAGAACTTATGTAATTTTGGTTATTATCAAGAAAACCATGGAAAATGGATAGATATCAGCTGTGAAATTAAACTATCAGATATTTTTTGTTATCATTGTATTTTTCCAAACAAATGTACCTTTAGTTGTACCAGGCATTAAAATGAACAAGAAATTGAAGAAAACAGGATAGTCTATTCACTTTTTTCCATGACTGTATGCTGTATCATGGGCTGTGGCTGGTTAACAGATAGGGTTGCTCTATTTATAAAAGAACTTGGCATACACATCACCAGCTCCTGGCCTGTATTACAACTTGTTGAGTCAGTGAAAGCAACATTTAGTTATCTTGCAAATGTTAAACAGTCAGAGTTAACATACACACAGCGTCCCGAGTCTTGACTCCAGCCTCTCTGGAGCTGCTGTACGTTGCTGGATATTAAACCGTCTATACTGCATCTGTGAGTTTGATCACAGTGAACAACCCTGTTGCCAGTAACATATTGTACTTGCTGGGATGTCAGAAATAGCCCAGGGACTCTGCTCGGCTCCAGCAGAACGGAGCAAAAGTGTGTGACAACCAAAGGAACAAAAAGCCAAAAGTGCTGTTTGTGTAAAACAGTAACTGGGAATAGAATGAGACAGTGTACAGGATAACAGGGAGCATCAGCAAGTAGTGAGAGGACTGGATATCCGGTAACAGGGGAGAGATGTGGTAGGAAAAATAAAGCAAGGATGCAGAAAAGAGACTGCAGGAAAAAGGAGATGATGGGTAGATTAATAGAGGTTTTGAGGCGTTATTTTAGCATGAAAATAAACTTATTTATACTGTTTGTATATCACTATTATTACTCGCATCTATACTAAACTATACATATTATGTACATAGCACTATTTATTTATTTACTGCTTTTGCCATTTGTCTCTACCAGTATGTATTCTGTGATTTTTAAACTATCCATACATATATTGTGCATACTATAACATTATAACATAAGCTACATATTATCATTAACCCATAAAGACCCAGTGTGAAATTCATGGCACTTCCCAAATACATTCTGCTGTATTTAACCATGTTTAAGGGGTTTATCACCATTTATTGTAATATTGACTTCTGTAATTTTTTTTTTTTTCTGTAAAAATCGGGTATTTTCCAACATTTAATTTACTACTCATTTTGATGTTTATAAAAAGTTTAGAGTAAAGGTGAGAGTTGGAAAACACAGAAAACTGAAGAAAAAGTGATGTTTCCAGCAAAATATATCATTAACTGAACATCCCAGTGTGTCCATCCACTGTCATTGATCCAACTCCATGGGTTTTACTGGTGAATCAATGTTGTGGAAGATGACAGTGTTTCCATGGTAACTACAGAGCCGCTGAATGTCCAAATGGGTCATATCTGATAACCATGAAAAGATGAATAACTGTATTTTATGGCAATTATTTACATGGATCAGTGGATCAACACGGATTAAACAGTTTATATAAGTAGATGATTTTGGTAGATGGTGGATGTTTGGGTCTTTAGGGTTCAGAAAAGTTAGATACAGAGAAAATGTAATTTGTTAACTAACAAAAGTAGTGCTGGGTTATTATGGGTTAATATTATTATTACTATTATCACTACTACTCTGCCATTTGTTACTCTCAGTACTTCCATGTGCAATTGTTTTTTATTTCCAATACTGTTTTTATAGTTTATTTTTTACAACTTTGTTATTGTGTTATTTTTGTACTGTGTTTTTTTCCCCCCTTGTGGTTTTCTCATGCATATGCTCGGTGTTGTGCTGCTTTTTGGAACCTCAATTTCCTGAGGGCTCTGCCCAAGGGATCAATAAAGTTATATCTAATCTAATCTAAATTAGACACGTTTACCCACGAGTCTATTCTGGAACATTACTTATGTCTAGTGCTTGTACTCGTGTGCATTATTGTGTTTGCGTGTCCAGACGTCTGTCTTGATTTAGTTCGACCTGCTTTCGTTAAGTTCTGTAACAGGGTCAGCCTCACAGAAGAAAACTCAGTGCTCTAAATTTAACTCCATCACGTATTGAGCGTCGCAATAAAAGCACATTCTTGAGATGATCCCTCTGCCTCCTCTCAACTACGCATGTTCGTTTTTGTGGATATCTAAAACGCAAAGTGATTAATTCACGTGCTACCTTTGTTGTGAGATACTTAGGCCTGTCTTCAGACGGTTATTTAGCATGCTAGTTGCCTCTTGTTTGCCGGCAGCTGCTGGCCATTAGCCCCTGGTTTGATTTAGTCTGTCAATGACTCACTTGTTCTCTCAGTATGCAGATGAGTGGAGTTGAGAGCAATACAGTTGTGCTTTTTCTCTGCGCCTCCTCACAGTGTAATTTGTCTTGACATATCCAGGGAGGGCGGCGGGGGATGTAAGGCTAGGAAAATGTCTCGTTTATTCGCCAAGGTAAACAACCGCTATTCCCAAAGGTGAGAGCTGAGACCGGTCCCGGTGAATCGGTGGATCATATCATTTACACACAGAGCACTGCGGCAGTAGGGGCTGGAATATTGATTTGATAATTACAGCGGCACTCGTGTGTCTGTGTATGACTAAGCATCGACGAACGTGAACAGTTCAACAGAGAAACTGCAACTTCTGTTTTGGCTCCATACTTGTTGCAAAGTACTGCCTTTGTACTTTATATTATTTTTTAATTTAAACATGAAATCCTTTGCATTTGATGACAAAACAACTTTAAAATGCAAACATACTTGACACTAGCAACACACTCTCACACTAATTTACCGCCAGTCAGTTTGAGCCTTGGCACTACAAACAGAACCCAGGTAAGCACTGCTTATGTGATAAGTTTGCAAACATGGAGACAAGTGAGAATATAAATGGAAGAGTGGCACAAACACAAGAAAAAAACAAAACAAACCAGGCAGTAAATGGAGCCATTTCCAACAAAATCAGGGTGACATTTTCCAAGTTATTTGGCCCGACTTTAAATCAAAATCAATATTTGTTTGTAGAGCCCTTTACAACACGGACCAAAGTGCTCGCCAATAAAACCAAAACATAAAACAATTAATACTAATCAATAAAAAAAACAATATATATATATAAAAAAAAAAAACCAAATACAGATAATGCGTCACTGCATTACTGAATGTTAAAAGCCAGTTTGAATGAATACACTTTCAGCCACACTAAGTGGGGATGCAATATCAGAAAACTCAGAGGGGTTGTTGGGGTGTGGACAGCACAGCCAACGAAACTGGGACGCTCCAGCTCCTTTTAAAGTCTACCTCACTAATTGCAGCCAGGTGAGAGAAGCGTGGCAGGTGCATCTGATAATCACCAACGAACTGTGGCCAACATCCTAAACCTGTGGGAAAAATAATATTGTGTAGTAATCTGTGTCCATAACAGTATTGATTATTGTACTGAAACTCTACTTTTCATTGTGTTTAAGTTTTTAGAATTTGTGTTTTGTATTGTTCTGGATGAGTGGTTTGTGCAAAATACATTTGTGTGTTGCTGCTTTAAATTGTATTCATTAAAATAAGTAGGTGTAAGTCTGTATTATTTTCTGAAAAATTGCTGCAACGATAAAGGCTGGTTAAAGTACGATAAGAAAACTGTTATTTGTCCCACAATGGGGAAATTGCCCAATTACAACAGCGGAATACAAGAGCAGCAGTGGAAAAGAGGTCCAGAATCAAAAATATTTAAGATACATACAGTAGGAAAAATATAAGAAATATAAAAATCAGCAAACATAGTGTGTGCATCTACCTGTCTCACACAGGTTGTTTCATTTTGGTGCTTTGACTGTAGCGTTTACACAGAATGAGCTGATTTTATAAAATACGCATTGACAAACATCTCATTGTTTTTAGATGAGTTAGTTTTTAATCTTATCCTGTCTTTTCTTTTCCTCCCTCTCCTCTTCTCTAGTCCTCGCCGGGTAGCGGATGTCTCGTTGCCTCCCCCTGAGGTCGGAGGTCAGTCGGAGTCAGGAGGCGGGTCCTCGCCAGCAGCAGTGATGCGGGCTTCGGTGGCAGGCTGCAGGATGAGCGTGGGCGCGCTCCTTAACGGGCTACTGGTCTCCGTGGTGGCGGCTCTGCTCTGGAAGTACTCCAAACTGAGCGAGCACGCCGCCATGCTGGAGGAAGAGCTGCACATGACCCGGCAGTCTCAGGAGCTCTCGCAGGCCCGCATCGACTACCACGTCGCCCTGCAGGCTCTCCAGGAACATGGCACCCGCATGGTCTGCACTGGGAAGATGCACACAGACCGCATCTGCCGCTTCGACTACCTCTGCTACTGCTCCGAGGCAGAGGAGTTCGTCTTCTTCCACTCCAATTCCTCTGTCATGCTGCCTAACTTGGGGTCGAGGCGTTTCCAACCTGCTCTGCTGGATCTGTCGTCGGTAGAAGATCACAACACGCAGTACTTCAACTTCTTAGAGCTCCCAGCTGCCGCACTGAAGTTCATGCCCAAGCCTGTATTCGTACCAGATGTGACCCTGATCCTAAACCGATTTAACCCCGATAACCTAATGCACGTATTCCATGACGACCTCCTCCCAGCTTTCTATACCATGAGGCAGTATTCGGACTTGGACGACGAGGCTCGTCTCGTGTTCATGGAGGGATGGGGTGAAGGGCCGCACTTCGAACTCTACCGACTTCTCAGCAGCAAACAGCCTCTACTCAAAGAACAGCTTAGGAACTTTGGGAAGCTGATGTGTTTCACCAAATCTTACGTTGGGTTGTCAAAGATGACCACCTGGTACCAGTACGGCTTCGTCCAGCCACAGGGACCCAAAGCCAACATCCTGGTCTCGGGGAACGAGATCCGTCAGTTTGCGAGGGCTCTGATGGAGAAAATGAACATCACGAGGGTGGACGATGCCGAGAAGGACGGAGGTAGTGCCGAAGACGAGAAGGACAAAGACACGAAAGACGAATACATCGTTGTCTTTAGTCGATCAACAACGAGGCTCATCCTCAACGAAGCGGAGCTGATTATGGCGCTGGCTCAGGAATTCCAGATGAGGGTGGTCACCGTGTCCCTGGAGGAGCAGTCTTTCCCCAGCATCGTCCAGGTGATCAGTGGGTGTTCGATGTTGGTCAGTATGCACGGAGCCCAGCTCATCACCTCGCTCTTCCTCCCCAGAGGGGCCGTTGTGGTCGAGCTTTTCCCATTTGCTGTGAACCCTGAACAGTACACACCTTATAAAACGTTAGCGTCCCTTCCTGGCATTGACCTTCACTATATTTCATGGAGAAACACCGAGGAGGAGAACACCGTTACCCACCCAGACCGGCCCTGGGAACAAGGAGGCATTAGCCACTTGGAAAAAGACGAGCAGGAGCGAATCCTGGCCAGCAAAGATGTCCCGAGGCACCTGTGCTGCCGCAACCCGGAGTGGCTCTTCCGGATCTACCAGGACACTTTAGTAGACATACCTTCGTTTCTGGATGCACTCAAAGAGGGCATGAAGACCAAGCCCGTCTTGAAGAAGTCCAAACCGGCAAGCACGGTCCACCCAGGCCGGGTCCGAGAGCCTCAGTGTCAGACGTCGGTACAAACGACCAGCGAGGCTAAGCTCACAGTGTCCTGGCAGATCCCGTGGAATCTCAAATACTTGAAGGTACGAGAGGTGAAGTACGAAGTGTGGATTCAGGAGCAAGGAGAGAACACCTACATGCCTTATATCCTCCCCCAGCAGAATTACACTTTTTCAGAGAACATCAAACCCTTCACCACCTACCTGGTGTGGGTCAGGTGTATATTCAACAAGAACCTTCTGGGACCTTTTGCAGACGTTCTTATGTGTCGGACCTAGTGCGAACAACCAGAACAAGTGGACCCTTTGGTTGCAGTTTGATCATTAGGGGTCAGTTCAAGTGATTTGACCTGTTTTTACAGTTTGAGAACAGGGTATCGCACAGTTTTCCTGCCCAATGTGCGGATCTTTGTGTCTTCAGGATACGCAGTTTGATCCACAGGGTCTGGACTCAACGGCAACAGCCACAAACGAACAAATAAATGGAAAATATATCTTCTGAAGAAAGAACCTAGTAAATAACACATCTCTATTGATAAGACCAGATTTATTTATGTGCAGAATAATATTTAACATGTTTTTTAGTGATAGTCAAGACACTGATTCTTAACCTTTTACAGTATGCAATGTAGCTTTTCTGTGGAGCACAAGGAAGATTTTAGGATAGCAAGATTTTTTTATGTTTCCTGTCGACTGTATGAGTGATACCTGTGGATTACAAGTTGTTTAAGTTCAACACTACTTTTCAGAATCTATAGCCAAAACCAAAGTACCTTTTTTATCATGACCTCAGCCACTTTTCATTCATGCCATATTTCTTTTAAACGTGATTTACCAGATTTCCCAGCGTCCACGCGGTGTCTCTGAAAATGTGTCAACAACTTGTGAGATTTGGGAATGAACTTTGAGCATTTGAGGTTGATTACTGTGCGCTTTTATGCTGAAACATTGTTAACAGCTCAACATATCTTTAAATCCTCTTGTTATTATCAGTGGAACGCAACCTCAGCGCTGGTGTTTCCTTCTTGCCCAGTCAAAACAAATCTGCTTTACTACATAAATAATTTATTTTATTCTAATTGGCACTAATTAATACTGTAATAATTATAATTTCCTCTCAACACTGAATTTGTTATGCCAGGCTATAATTAATGTAAAGCAGTTTTTCCTCTGTGCTGCCGGACAGTTGGATTTTACTGCCACAAGGGGAAAAAAAATTCATTATAAGATAACAAGGTACGTCGCAGCCTTTTATGAAACTGTGTTCATTAAGATAAAACACCCAAGTCCGTGTGTTTACTTCCCTCTCTTTAGATTGTTGTCATTTGCTAAAGAAGCGCTGCTTGTTGGTGGTTGGACTGTGAACATTTATTTATTTGGAACTGAAGAGAATTTGCATTCATTAAACTATAGCAAGAGATGGCACATGTAAAACAGTACACTGCCACCAACATACTGTGCCATGATGTCATGTACTTTTTTTTGTTCTATTACATTTATTTTTTCTTTATTGTTTCTGTTGCTGCCCGCTGGAAATGCCATTTACACCAGTCAGCCATTACTTTCTGATCACTGACGGAACGTGGTATTAAAGTTGAGTATCGTATTCCAACGGGACCTATCAGTGGGTGGATATGTTAAACAGAAGTGAACATGTAGACTTCAAAGTTGAAAAATATTTAAGAGTAGGGATCTGATCAACGTTGATGTGGGAGAAATTGTGATGTCCAAATCATCAGGCCAGAGCATCTCCAGATCTTGTCGTTCATTCCTGATGTAAAGTGGTTAGCACCTACCAAAAGTGGTCGAAAGAACAACAACCGGATCTAAACCAAGGAGGAGTATTGTAATCATTTTGTCGTCTGTCCATTCAACGACGTAATCGTATTATCTGAAGAATGCCTTGAGATATCTGCACCAAATTTATACTGTCTTGTTTGTACTATCTTGCCATGGAGCAGAAGCTTATTGAAAATAGGTGACCTTGACGTACTTTTTCAAGGTCAAATGGCCTTGTGCAGTTTTTATTTATTTATTTTATTTAACCTTTATTTAACCAGGAAGCTCCTTGAGATAAAATCTCTTTTTTGAGGGAGACCTGTCCAAGAGGCAGTTAGAATATCTGAGTGCTTTCAAATGTAAATATGTAATAGGTTTTACACAAAGACAGTCTAATCTAAATTATAGGGCAGTAACTTTCAACACTATTTTTGGCCGAGGGGTTTTAAAAATGCACAGCACGTTATATTCTAATATTGTGTAGGTCCTCCTCTTTCCACAAAACCAGCTCTGACCTGAGGCCTAGACTGTACCAGACCTCTGAAGGTGTGCAGTGGTATGTGGACCAAGACCTTAACAGCATGAAGTCCTGGAAGTTGTGAAATGGAACGGACTTGTTTATCCAGTATTTTCAATAGATCCTCAATTGTCCTGAGATTGGGATGTCTTCCCTTAGACCATTTTGGATTGGTACCAACCACTGTAGATCAGGAACACCCAACAAGACCTGCAGTTGTGGAGATGCTCTGACCCAGTCATCACTGTTACAATATGGACCTATGGCACTCAGTTCCTCACATTGTTCATTTTGCTGCTTTCAGCACATCTAAATGTTGACGGCTAACAATTAGTCCAGCTAAAATGGACTAAGACCCAATCCCAATTCACACCTTGACCCCTTGGCTCTTGCACTTGGCACCACCCCTTGCCAGCTCCATTTCAAGGGGTAGGGGGTTGAAACCGTCCCCTATGAAATGAGACAGCCCTTAGAGACCTGTTTTGTCAGTCTTTGATGGCACTATAAACAAATGCAAATACTGTGTTTCCGAAAGAATCTTCCATGCTGTCAACAGCTGTAACCGTCTGTTGTATGTGCTTTGGTCATCTTTTTGCTACTTTAAATGGTATATATATGTGTATGTGTGTGTGTATATATGTGTGTGTGTGTGTATATATGTATGTATGTATATATGTGTATGTATGTATGTATATATATATATGTATGTATGTGTGTATATGTGTATATATATATATATGTATATGTATGCATACATATATATATATATATAATAGGGATGTGTGTGTGTGTGTTTTGTTTTTTTTGTTTTTTTTCATACTATTGCACTTTTTTATTGCGTTTACGTCCATGTTGCCGATGATTCAGACAGAATTATGGAAGGTTTGTCCTACCCCTCCGTTTGACGTATGTTCCTGATAAACCTCTGTTTCGCGGGTCAAACAGCCCTTCCCCTCTGACTCATCAAGGATCAGGACGACCCTACGCCTTCATGTGAATGCACAAAATGGAGGGGCAGAGGTAAGTGGGAGGGGCCAAGGAGTGAACCGGGATTGGGCCTAAATGTTCACTTACTGTCTAATATATCCAATTGGTACCCTGTGAAAAGGTACCAATGGAATAAAAGTATCAGTATTATTTCTCCTGTTATTGATCAGAATGTTATGGATGATCGGTGTACATTCCTTTATTTACGTGCCCTTCTCCACGTTCTTGGATGCAGTTTTGTCACATATAAGAGATTATTTTTGCGCCATGGAGTGCTGAATGTGATGTGATTTAGATGTGTATGTGTTTGAGTCGTTGGTTAGAAGTATCTGTACCCCACCCCCACAGAGGAGACATTATACTGTATGTGCTGAGTGAAAGTCTCTGTTTTCTACATTAGCGAATAGATGAAGTTTCTTTTTCAGTAACTGTGATTGAATAAAAGAAGCTTATTTCTTACAGTATGTGTTGTGTCATTGCAGTTTTTTTTTTTTTTTATCAACTATAGAAATATCACAGAAAATAACCTGAAATTAGAAGCAAAATTTAATAAATAATCTCCGCTTGTTATTTTTTATCTTGTCTCCTTTGCAAAAATCTAACATTTATTCACCTGTGTGCTTTTATCAGTTTTCTTTTTTTTTTTCTGGAGTCAATTAAATAATTTCTTTGGTAGAAACTGCTTACACTAATGAAAGTCCAAGTCAATTCCTGTCTTTATTTTATATGCGACTCATTGTAGAATATGAGAAACCAACAAAAAGACCAGTTAGCTCGTTGTACTTTTTAAAAATGGTAAATACCTGCAGAGTCTCTTTTTGTTGCTTGAGAATCTTACAGTCACAATAGTATTTTCGATGTACAGCTTCATTTGAAGACTCGCTGATCTTTGTAACTGGCTCTTGGCAAGAAAAGTTTATTTTGCTAAAGGTCAGAATATTGGAAGGACGAACAGCTGGAGAAACAGAAGTAGACGGCAGCCATAGGGGATGGGCAGCTCGTCTGCAAAAACACTGACAGGTAGGAAATCATCACAACATATGAGTTTAAGGAAGTTAGGATTCATTTATATATTATTGTATGTTACATGTACATATTTTTATAACATTCTTGTTTTTTTATACTTCTGTTTTTTATGTATAGTGTTTGGTCTTTATTTGATATTGATCTTATATTGTTTTTGTCCATTTTCTTGCCTGTTTTTTTTTTTTTTTTAAATTGAAATTTTGTCTCATTTTGTTCATTTTTCATTAATTTTGCAGCATTTGTTTTCACTCATTTTTTTTACTATTTGTCCATTTTTTTATTTTGCTGAATTTTTCACTAAATTTTATTTATTTCATTGATTATC
>JAPTGZ010000009.1:30701178-30714754 GCA_029814645.1 Fowleria isostigma
TTATGTTTTATTATAATGATCTGGCCCACGTCAGGTCATATTGACTGAATGCGGAGCTGAACTAACATGAGTTTGAGACCCCTGAATTAGTGAAATACAGAAATCACGCTGAGGATACTAAAAATCAAAGATGTTATAATAATTTTAGGTCAATTTAATCTAAAGTGGGTCAGACCAGTAAAATACTATCATAATGAACTAGAAATTAAAAGAAAAAAAAAAAAAACTGCAAATTTTTCTTCTTGTTTTAATGTAAAAAAGTGAAATTACACAAATGATTTACATTTACAGACTAGCCTTTTACAGAAAATGTGAATTAAGTGCAATTTTAACAATATTCTGTCTGTTATTAAGCATTTAATGTATTTGTATGAGAAGCTGAAACAAAATAATGGCATAAATTGTTAAAATTGTACTTGATAAAACGTATTAAAACAAGTGAAATGTTCTCTAAATATAATCTTTTTTTTAACCCATAAAGACCCAAACATCCACCATCTACCACAATCATCTACTGACATAAACTGTTTAATCCTGTTGATCCACTAATACATGTAAATAATTGGTGTAAAATACAGTTATTCAGCTTTTCATGGTCATCAGATGTGACCCATTTGGATGTTCACAGGCTCCGTAGTTACCATGGAAACACCGTCATCTTCTACAACATTGATTCACCAGTAAAACCCACTGAGTTGGATCAATGACAGTGGATGGACACATTGGGTTTATGTTCAGTTAGTGAGAGATTTTGCTGAAAAAGTCACTTTTTCTTCAGCTTCCACTGTTTTTTCCTCTAAACTCTTATGAATAGCTTCATGATTAGAAAAATGTATGTTGGAAAATACATGATTGTTACTGAAAAAAAAACAAAAAATACAGAATATATTATAATAAATGGTGATAAATCACTTATGGATAGTCAAACATAAAGAAAAATTAATTTGGGAAGTGACACAAATGTCACCCTGGGTCCTTATGGGTTAAAGGATAGTTTGTTGATGTAAACATCTTTATAGCGTAAATGAA
The DNA here is from genome assembly GCA_029814645.1 of Fowleria isostigma. Lineage (NCBI taxonomy): Eukaryota > Metazoa > Chordata > Actinopteri > Kurtiformes > Apogonidae > Fowleria > Fowleria isostigma. Next base: position 30,702,208 of record JAPTGZ010000009.1, read on the forward strand.
CTTTTTTCCTTGTTATTGTTTTACTGGTTCAGCCCACTTCAGGTCATATTGGGCTGAATGTGGAACTGAACTAATATGAGTTTGACACCCCTGTGTTAGAGCTTCGGCTTTGTGTTTCCAATTTCTAAAGGGACAGCGATCCATGAGCAGCGTGTTTAATCCAAAGCTAACAAGTTATCATCACGCGTTAATAAGTCAGAGTGACAGACCCACTCATGCAGCCACAGAAGTTGGATTTGGAAAATTGAGAGTGTGTCATATTTTAATTATCACAGGCTTTATTGCATGACAGTATTTATATCAAACACATCACAGCAGATCCGTCCCACAAGTAAATCAACAAATAGAAAATTTTCTGTTGGAGATTAGATGAGATTGGAGACAAGTGTACAAATGGAGCTCGCAATGTGTTAAAATACAGCGGAGTAATTCTGTGCCAAATCACCAGAAGGCTCCCGCATGACCATCTCAGATTTGCTTCATTTTTTTTGTTATTTCAATGTCCTTGTAACTAATAATACTGTGCAAAATTTCAGGCTAATATCTCCACTAGTTATGGAGATATTAAGCCTTCAGAAAGGGGGCGTGGCCTCATATTTAGCCTAAAAACAATTTTTTAATCAAACATCCATAGTTTGATGGATAATAACTTTTGAACTGTTAACTCAAAATGGTTCAAATTTGCTAATCTTTAATTATATATCACATTTCTTTTATTTAATAAGGCTCTGTACATGAGGGGTCTCAAACATGCAGCCTGGGGGCCAAATGCAGCCCGCTAAAGGGTCAGGTCTGGCCCGCAGGATGAATTTGTGAAATCCAAAAATTATACAGTTCAGGTTCTATGTACAGACCAATTTAATCGCAAGTGGGTCAGATCAGTAAAATACGATCAGAATAACCTAGAAATACTCACAACTCTCAGATTTTCTCTCTGTAAATGTAAACATTTTCATGTCATTTTACTGTATTTACACTAGAACCAACTATCTTCACAAAAAACATGAAAAATCTGAATAAATATGCACATTTTAAAATATCTGAAGTGCAAGTTTACCAATATTCTGCCTGTTATTAAATGTATTGTATATTTGTAGATCCACTGTGATCTGTAAAAGATAAAACGAGCCATAATATTGTTAAAATTACTTAGTTTTCTTAAGAAATTACAGGTTGTTCATGTTATTTACATTGTTTTAAAGGATAGTTCATAGTAGTAAATAACTTTTATCATACATTTTACTTTTTTGCTCTAAAACATAGAGGAAAGTTTGGAGTTGTCATTATTTATAAATTATTATGTTAGTATTTTCTCGGTGCGGCCCACTTCAGGTCAAATTTGGCTGAATGTGGCCCCTGAGCTGAAATGAGTTTGAGACCCCTGCTGTACATAGAAGGAGAGCTTTGGATGGGACATATTTGCAGATTTTTGGTATGCTTTTTTTCTATTTTTAGAGGCCTATACATGAGAAAGTACAATTTTTTCACAGATATAACCTGTTTTGTTAATAGTACTATAACTTATCTCATATATTAAAAAGAATCAGACATCTAGTGTCATTAAATCTGCAGATATAGAGACAGAAGTGCTACCATTGACAAATTTGAATTTCAGGAAGCCATATTTCAAATCTGCAAATCTGTCCCATCCAAAGCTCTCCTTCTCTGTACACAGACTTACTACATTAAAGAATCATGGGTGAACATTTAAACCATTTAGTGTGATTTTTGATTGTAACACTTGTTTTGATGCTAAACATGGGGCCATGCCCCCTTTTTGAAGGCCTAATGTCTCCAAACTAGAGGAAATATTGGCCTTAAATCTTGCACAGTAATTATTAGTGACAAGGACATTAAAATAAAAAAAATATGACACAAGGTGGAAACTTTCTCTAAAATTTGGTGATTCAGCATGGAATTACTCAGCTGTTCTCTTTCTGGATTAAAAATGACCTTTTTATGGAGGTTATGGAAAAGATGCAATGAGATGCACGACTGTGACTTCGCTTGAAACAATAATACAAAATGTGTTTGGATCATTTTGGCTGAACTCCTGTACCTTGTGTGTGATAGGGAATGAAATATTGAGTTGTAAACATAGTTTAAAGGTCGTTATTTAATTTAAACAAGTAACATTTTATTTTTCATCCAACAATAAAATATTAAATTCTCTTTTCTCCTACTGGTGGAGGGACAAGGTCAGGCGGTGTGGTTAATTACTTTGCCTGAGGACATTTCACCCAATATGACCACACTCCGAACCCAGAAAGACCCAGTGCTACTTTTGTGTCAGTTCCCAAAACATTTTTTTTCTCTATACTTAAGTTCTCTTCAGTGGTTTATCTCAACTTATTATGATATTATCCTCTGTATTTTGTGGGGGTTTTTTTCAGTGAACATCAGGGATTTTCCCTATATTTAATTCATTGCCCATGTAGATGTTCATAAAAGCTCAAATTAAAGTTGAGGATTACTACATTAAAAATAGAGAAAACTGAAGAAAAAGTAACTTGTTCTACAAAATCTATCATTAACTGAACATTAAGTAAGTGTCTTCATTCACTGATTGGTCCAACTCCATGGGTTTTAGTGGTGAATCAATGCTGCAGAAGATGATGGTGTAACTATGGAGCCTTTGAACATCCAAACGGGTCATGACCATGAAAAGATGATTAACTGCATTTCACATCAATTATTTACATGTATTGATAAGATTAGTGGATCAACAGGTATTAAACATTTCGGATCAATAGATGGTTTTGGTCGTCGGTGGCTGTTTGGGTTTTTATGGGTTAAAATTAACATCTGAAACCAAATTAGAACTAATAAATGCAAAATTCTGACTAGTAAAAGCTGTAAAATTTGAACACGACATGGTTATATGGGGATATTTTGGATTTAGTGACATTGAGCAGAGAAAGAACATGCAAAATTAAATGGATATATTCTATTTACTGTTATAGTATTTTAGCAAGGTTAACACTGTAAAAGCTGACCCATTAAACACTAGCCACAAATTCAATTTATTTAATTTTTTTTGGAATTGAAACATTTATTAGCCCTTTTAAAATAATACAAGCAAACATTTTGCCGTAACATTTTGTTAATGATGTATTTTTTGTATCACATTTGATACATTGATACATTTGATACATTGATACATTTTGGCAACTTTTTGCTCACTACAACTTATCTTTAGATGCGATAATAAATTTTTACCAGTAACATTTTGAAAGTATAGATCATTTCAGGGTTTTTTTTCCGAATGGATCATATCTGATGATCATAAAAAGATGAAAAACTGTATTTTACACCAATTATTTACCTGTATTGATAGAATTAGTGGTTTTGGTTGTCTGTAGCCTCTTGGGTATTTATGAGTTAGTCTAAACCCTCTGCCATATTCCATGCCTTGTTTTTGATGGAAGGGAGTTTTATTCCAAAGTGTAAGTTATGACTTTTGTGTGTAATGCCTATTCATCTGCTTTGAGCACATCCTACATGGACTTAATCAGAGCTTTTATGTTTACTGCTCTAAACAACAAGTCTCTGGTAGCTCCTCTGTGAGCAGAAAAGAAGTGGCTTTTATGTTTCCAATTTGGTTTGGATGAAACAGCAGAAGAGCTGGATGGTTTTCTGGAGCAGAAAAAAAGAACAAACAAGAGAGAGATAAGGGGGAAAAACAACAGGAAAGAAAACACACCTTCTGTTGAAAGCCAAAAGAATCAGTTCTGCATACTGGTGAATGACGAGAAATGACACAGAAATAAGAACTCTGTGCTCTGAAGATTATTGCTTTGACTGTGAATGTGTCTGTAGTTGCTGTTACTTAAGTATTTTTTCTGGATATCAGACTTCTGCCAAGGCATTACACATAAAAGCTGCCATTTTTCAAAAGCAATATGAGAAACAGGACATTTGACACCATTTAACAGTAACTTTTTGACTGTCCAGAATGTCGGATTTAGAATTGCAGAAAAAAAATTATTCCTACGTTTTCTCCAATTTCTTGTTCATTTTAATGCCTGGTCCAACTAAAGGTACATTTGTTTGGACAAACATAATGATAAGAAGAAAAAGTCTGATAATTATTTAATTTCAGAGCTGATATCTATCCATTTTCCATGGTTTTATAGATAATAACCAAAATCACATCAGTTCCTGCATCTATATCTATGACATTGTACTGTCAAAAATAATACTTTTATTCATTCCATGTTTTCTTTTCTGTATGTTTTAGTCACATGATATACACAGGAGTTAGTACTTGATTGAATAACTATTGTTATTGATGACTTATAATTTTTTCGTGAGTGTATACGTGAGTAAAATGCAGTCATTAACCCATAAAGACCCAAACATCCACCATCTACCAATATAAACTGTTTAATACCTGTTTATCCACTAATGCATGGTATAAAATACAGTCATTAATCTTTTCATGGTCATCAGATATGACCCATTTGGACATTCAGAGACTCTGTAGTTACCATGGAAACACTGACATCTCCTACAACATTGATTCTTCAGTAAAAACCATGAAGTTGAATCAATGACAGTGAATGGACACACTTATATATAAAATATAAGGTGCAAAATATGTACAAGATAAAGTCCTACAACACAGTGCAGTGAGCTTCACATACAATATGAGATAAAAGGATAAAAATTGAGGATATAAAAAAGGTACAAAGATATTTTTAAAAAGAAGATCATGGTTAGTTTACATCATGAAGTGTAACTAACTTATAATAACCGAACGTTTTTCTGTATTAACCCATAAAGACCCAAATACACATCGGTGACCAAAAGCATTGACTGATCTAAAATGTTTAATAACCATAGAGCCACTAATGTTATCAATACATGTAAATAATTGATGTAAAATACAGTTATTCATCTTTTTATTGTCATCAGATATGACCCATTTGGATGTTTAGAGGCTCCATAGTTACCATAGTAACACCGTCATCTTCTACAACATTGATTCACCAGTAAAACCGATGGAGTTGGATCAATGACTATGGATGGAAAGACTCGGTTTATGGCCAGTTAATGAATGATTTAGCTGAAAAAGTCTCTTTTTCCTTCAATTTAATCTATATTTTTAAAATATAAGAATCCTCAACTTCAACCCATAAAGACCCAGAGCGACTTTTGTAAGATTTTATTTATCTGTTTTTCTCTCTATTTAATCCTTTCTTGTGTGATTTAGCACTACTTATTACAATATTATCCTTATCATTTTACATTTATTTCAGTGTAAATCAGGTATTTTCCTATATTTAATTTACTGATCATATACTTTAATCATCGTGCTGAGATTACATTTGAGGATTTTCAAACCAAAAACAGAAAAAAATTGAGAAAAAGTGCCTTTAACTGAAAAAAATCTCATTAACTGAACATAAACCCAGTGTTTCCATCCACTGTCATTGATCCAACTCCATGGGTTTTACTGGTAATGTTTAGAAGATGATAGTGATTGCACGGTAACGATGGAGCCTCTGAGAGTCCAAATGGGTCATATCTGATGACCATGAAAAGATGAATAACTGTATTTTACATCAATTATTGACATGTATTGATAGGATTAATGGATCAACAGGTTTTAAACAGTTTATATCAGTAGATGCTTTTGGTTGATGGTGGGGGTTTGGGTCTTTTTGGGTTAACAGGTGCATTATGTAAGAAGCTAAAACGACATCGTTCAAACATTAAAAATCATTCTACAAGTCAATTTTAAGTCTTATAAATTCTGGTTGGACTTTGGGTAAATGGATATACAATTAATTATGAGAAAAAAAACATTTAATGAGTAATAATCTTATATGTGGGGATTGAACATTCTTTCGGTTTTCTCTTTTTATTCTGTTTTCTCTTGTTTTTGTAACAGGATCGTCTCTGGACAATCCACGGCGGCCAAGACTTTGAGTAACTTTTGTGAGCAGAACCATCAGGGGTAAATGACGCACACGGAGCTGTTTTCATGTCTAGACAGGCTCCGGTTATTTGACAGTGCACTCTCAACTTTGAGTTATCGATTGATTCTCTCATGTGAATTTGCCTCTCATCCCATAATCAAATCAATGCAATTTCTAAAGGCAGTCGGAGTCTTCCACGTCTGACAGCGATCGGCTGAGGACGTCCAGGAGGATGGACGGCCTTTCAGACGTAGACGCTCAGAGAAGAGCTCTAATGTTAGGCTGAGGCTTGTTTAGAATGTCATGGAAACATGGAGTAAACATCTACAGATAACAACGGACCTGCAACCAGTTAAAGAAAAAGTCAAAGACCTTGTAACCGATAATGGAATAATGGCCAATACCAGCCAATAATGGAATAATTTTGGCCATTTTAAATGTAATAAAGCCAATAATATGATAACTTTATAGCTTTAAACATACTATATTTATGCACTATAAGTTATACTTAACTTTATACATACTGTGTACACATAATGTTTGTCAATATAATTGCCACATGTAGGTACATTTGTGTGTATTTTCTACATGTACAGTCTCTGTATTTTTTCATGAACATTCTTCCTGTATAATTCAATATGTATAGTTTGACATTTACGTTCTATAAGTCTACGTGTTCTTTTGTATGTGCGCAATCTTTCCATGTATGTCTGTGTACACATGTATGACCTGTATATGAACAGTATTGATTATTGTACATGTAGATGAAACTGACTCTGTACATGGAGTGCATGTCCTGGGAATCGAACTGATGACCCTTTGGTCCTTAGCCGACTCTCCAACCGACTGCTTAGCCAAAAATAATAAAGTCATAGCAAAACAAGAATAAAGTCTTAATATGATGAGAATAAAGTTAATTTAATGAAAATAAAGTTGTAGTTTTCAAAAAACTCATTATTTACCCTAAATAATGTCATACTTTTATGCGAGTCCCAGTAATCTGGTTGGTCCAGTTCAACAGAAGTGAAGTTGCTGCTTCGCTTGTTGCGTTTGCCGTAACCAGAAACTCTGTCGAATTTACTTTTAAAATATTACGACTTCAATCTCATAAAAATACATGATTTTACATTATTAGTTTACATCATGCTCTGTGTAAGAGCGACGACTCTCCCTCAGATCAGTCAGTGGTCACACCAAATTATGTAGATCCACTCCAGACGTGGTATGAAAAAAAAACATACTAGTACCAGGTAAAACCCCTAGTAGAAAAGCACTAAAAGTGAGTAGAGCCATGCTTGTAGATTTAACAATCTTAATTCAAGAAATCTTGTCAGGTGAAATCATCTTGCTGCATGAACAGATAATTTCACTTGGTTTGAGAACCTTTTTGCTCAGATTTAGCGATTTTATTATGTTTTTAGCCCGTGTCTGTGACTAGTGAAAATGCACAAAATGTGTTTCCACTACACCTTTGTGCACTACTTCCACATCGAAACCGAAGAATTTCTGTTCCCATGCCATGTTTGCATGTTATAGTCACAAGCCATGTACTGCATGTACTGAAAAAATTCACCTCCTTGTAAGACATAAGGTAAAGTCAAGGTTAGTCCTGTTCAGTTATTGTGACTATGAGGAGTTTACATTCCAATCAGATACCACACACACACACACACACACACACACACACACACACACACACACACACACACACAGTTCAGTACCAAGGCATGGACAAGTCACGTCAGTAGGTGAGATCCAATAGAAAGACGGGAGTCAGGCGACGGTGCGAAAAGTCAAACCTATTGTTTCAGGCGGAGATCCATGTGATCAGAATAAATTTTAAAACTGAGACCAAGGCGTGTCCTGAACTCATCTTTGGAGCTTCGAAATCAATGAACACAAAATAAGACCTTTACAGAATGTCTCAAAAAGTGCCTCATGAGAGTATAAATATGTTTTTTGCGATCTTTGACAGTTTTTGCGACATTTCTGTTTCTATTACCAGTTTTCTATTGTGCACTTTGCATTTTGTGCATTTCTGAGGGTAATGGAAACCCAGCTAGCGTGTCAAATAATGAAAGACGGCAAATAAAGGAGCGGCCTTAAATTCAGAGCCTATACCCCTTTGCCTCCACTTTGGGCGAGGTAATAACTTTTCGGATCTTTATGGGTCCACTTTTGCTACGTCTGAATCAGGCGCTTTTGTGAACCACTAAGTTCACTGCCTCCGTCAACAGAACTGTATTATTCTGACTGTGCACCGGGCCAAGGAGACATTGTTAATAGAAAAAGTCTCACATGAAACTCCTCCAAAATGTTGTTAGACTGAGCGTCAACTGAAGTGAGTCACTCTACCCCTCTGGAAAATCACCGACTTCTCTTTTATTTGGCTCCATATTATTCAGAGATGAGAAATAATACAAGATTTTAACATTCTGTTTCCATTCAGTTCTCGTCCAGGCTTAAGATATTTAAGAGCATTTTATAGAGCGGCTTAGTAATCTTAAGTGACAGACAAAGGGGAATTTCTATCAGACCTGATTCATTCAGCATATTGAATAGCAGGCTAATTGAATGAACACTAATCTAATCAGACAGACGTTGTAACAAAACCCTAACAAGCTTCCAGTGGACGTTTCTGCGGTGCTGATTTCCCACCTATTCACCAGGGAAATATGTTGTTAGATGTTTTTTATGTTCTTGTGAAACACTTCCTATAGTTAGTTGTGCCTGCTGTGAGCCAGAATGAGTTCCTGATGCTGGGTGGTGTAATTTATGGAGCTTGTGCGCTGGAGCGAAGTGAAAAACGGAGGAAAAAAAAAAAGAAGTTGAATTTGCATCCTGTTGCACCAAACAGTGTTTAGTACTCACTCGTCAATGCCCTCAACCAGCCTGAAGTTGAGGTTGTCAGCGGGTTGCTCCGGTCTGCCGGCGTTGTCGATAAAGACGAGTCTGGAAGGATCTGCCTTCCTCACCTGGATGCAAACACACACACAAACACACAAACAGTTGGAGGAGCAGTGTTGTCTTTGGCAGCAGTTGTTGATTTAGTTTTAGCATTTTGGATGAAGTGCTTATTAGTTTTAGTCACATTTTGGTCATTTCTAACCTTGATAGTTTTAGTCTAGTTTTAGTTGATGAAATTTAAAAGGATTTTAGTCCAGTATTAGTCATTAATTTTAGTTAAAAAAAAAAAGAGAAAAAAAGAAGCCTTTAAAAGATTAAATTATGCCAATACAGAGAGGAAATTGTAATTGAGGTTGGCAGGTTGTGTTGTAATTTATAAAACGATTAACTCTCTTCAAAGGATCCCCGACTAATAAGACATGTTTGCCTTAAAACATTATTTTGCTGCTATTAATAACACTATGTCAAAAAAAAAACCCAAAACATTCCTAATGTTTTCTTTTATATATTTTTATTGAAAACAATTCACCTTTACACAGCCATTGTTGTTTACATTCTGGGCACCGACGTTATGTGGTTGTACTACTCAGGCTCATAATAAACTCACAGCGGAATGAACTCGTCTGTTCAGCCTTTTCATTTTGAACCGGAGTGCAAACAGACCCAAAATGAAATGGAAGAAAACACAAACCAATATTCAGAAGAAAATGAAGATGATGGAAGATGTGAGGTGGACAGAGTGAGGCAAAACAAATGGTGTTGGACCTGTTTGGACTGTTTTTTTTGAAGAGCTCAACAGCTGATGTCCAAGGTATTTATTCACCTACAACTTACAGCATCAGTAGTCTGTCTATTATCATTTATAAACACATATTACAGCATTTTATGACCGTATTGTCTCTGTCCAACTGCATTTATTAGCTGAGTAGTTGTGGACAGATGTAACTGAACAGAAACATTAGCATTAGCATTAGCATTAGCATCCCACTGTACCACTGCATCAGACATGTTCATCTGTGTTTACATTGATACATATTAGTTCAACCACTCACAGATGTTGTAGTCGTCTCAGGTGTACTGTCCGTTTCCTCATCTGTGTCCAGTGGGTATTTGTCATCATCAATGTCCGCCTCTAATACTTGTACACATTCTTCCAACATCTCCCGTTTTTGCCGATTCCTCTCGTTGTGGTTGTTTATTCTCATTGTGAGTAAAAATGTTTGTCGCTGCGTCTGTCTTTAGCTGTTGTTTATAGTCGACGAGACTTTAACCAGTCGTGGACGATGACAATGACCGGATCACAGCCACTGGTCCTGGTGAAGGCGTCTTCTTCCACACGCATGTTCCCGTTGTTTCCTCATTTTCTTGCTTGGTAAAGCAAGAGAATGAGGGTAAAACTCATTCTAGCAAGTAGGTATGGTAAAACTAACCTGTCTCACGACGGTCTAAACCCAGCTCACGTTCCCTATTAGTGGGTGAACAATCCAACGCTTGGTGAATTCTGCTTCACAATGATAGGAAGAGCCGACATCGATGGATCAAAAAGTGACGTCGCTATAAACGCTGCAAGAGAGAGAATGCATCGGTTCCCTTTAGACTGGACGTTACCACCAAAAGCCGCACAGTGAGGCATTTTGGGATAGTTTTTCTCCGTAAAAGAAGTTATGCAGTTGAACATTACTTTCGTGTTGATTGAAGTCCAACCATGTGACGTTATCATCCCAGAATGTGTAGGCAAAATAATGGCTGCTCCCATTCATGGAATTATGTGTTAAACAATGAGGATTTCTATAAATAACACACATATTTATTAATGTTTAGCCATTTTTTTTTTAGTAGTGGGGTTCAGTCTTAGTATTTCAAATCCTATTTGTCTTTATAGTCGGGGATCCTTTTAACACATAATAGCCAGATTCCTTACCAGTTTGATAGCACTAGCCTAGACTTTCCCATATATGATGATGCACTTCTGTCATGTTTTACTTGCTGATCTACTCAGAATAATGCTTTAAACACAAATAAATTTCTAACAGTGAGTGGAATCAATGTTAATCACCCCGAGATAGTCAAGAAAAAAAACATTCTTTCTTTGTGGCTTTATTTTTTCTAACCCTTTTAAGTGCAATTAACAAACACGCCCGATGAAAGCAGCAACGAGGAGGAGAGAATACAAAGGTGATGCATCCAGATCCTTCGAGGGTTACTGGTTGCTATGGTTATTGTCATCCTTTTAATCTTTTTTTTTTCTTCTCTATATTAAATTTGCAGTTTTGCTTTATCTCTCACATTTGTTTTCATTTTGTTTAATCCTGAAACTAAAGACAATGACTTATTTATTCTCATAAATTAATGAATGTATTAGGTGCTTTCCACATATGGACAGAACAGAGATAAACGTCTCCAGATGGACTCAAAACCATGGAATTCAATTTGGCAACACAAGTGGGATGATTTTCTTTTTTCTTAGCAGAAGCTGAAGATAAAAAAAAAAGGGGCTAAAAGCAGAGTGGATTGTGGGTTTAAAGCTGTGGGACTGCCAGAAACATGACTCATTCTACTGGATCTATAAATAGTTTGGTTGAAGTAGAAAGATGATTGGTATAAGAAATGTTTTAACGGTGTGAAGTGAAGACCCCTCACCTCACCGTCCCCTATGGTGGACACTAAAAACCATGAAAAAAAAAAAAAAAAAAAATCTCTTCCCCACAGCCAGTGTTTGATTTGTCTGTTTGGAGTTTTTAAGTCAAAGAGATATTAGCAAAATCAACATATCATGTCCCAATGATAAACCTTAAAGTAATTATTTGTGATACAATCTGGAAAAAAATTAAAAGACCCTCAAAACATTGGCAATTTCTCAGATTTTCCATGTATAAGTATCATATAAATCTATGAATCATAGGTTTTGTAGCTACTTAATGAAAACGCTTTTAGGCCTGGTCAAGAGGTAACGGATCAAAAACTTTGCTGTTCAATGGGTACAATGTTTGAACTAAATTTCTCAGACATATTTTGGAGAGTCTTTATAAGTACTTTGATATGGTATGAATGATAATTTACTTGAATTATGTTTTTGTGGTAAAAATGGTAAAATAAGCCTGGTAACAGATAATAAAAAAAAAGAAAAGAACATATGCAAATGGTGAAAATGCCCTGTTCCCGACAAAACTTCACATAAAATACAATTGAATATGTTAACTAACATGTGTTTCTATAACACCAGTTAGTGTTGGAGCAAAAATGTGCCATAATTAAAATTTTATTATTGTTATATAACCATGTGTTCAGGATGGTTTGGTCCAATGTTTAGTGCAAGTAAGAGTTGTTAGTAATGGATCAAAGAAAAAGACATGCAAAGTTTACATAGTTCTCTATAATTTATACAAATTTTGTATAAAGTACCTTAAAATAGGTATAAATATCTTTACTTTCTGTAATTTTCATTATCCAGTTCCAAGTAAAACCATAAAAAAAACAAAAAAAACCCACTAATTTCATGGTAACAGAGCAAATATCTAAAACATCCATGCCCTAAACTTTACATACAAATCTTTGTTTTCCTTTTTATAATTTGTATAAGTATTTAAGTTTAGAATACTTACACTGTCCTTTTTATGTGGTATTGCTGTGAATGTTTTGTCTTTGGTTTTGTGCTTTGTTGATTTTTGTTGTTGTTTATATCGATTTACTATTATGTATGCAAATATTGTTTTGTA
>JAPTGZ010000009.1:30722547-30734765 GCA_029814645.1 Fowleria isostigma
AAAAAAAAAAATCACTTAAAAGAGGTTAAATAGAGAGAAAAAAATGTCTTCTCTTTACCCTTTCATATAATAATCTTTAGTGAATGAGATGAGAGTCACATGTACAGGTATTGATCAATCATCACCAACATAAACATTCCTACATTAAGAATTAAACAAGAACTGGTGTGTTTCTGGTTCTATTTCTTTCTTGCCATGTCGCAGGGTTTCCAGTCTCATTCCAAAAAACATATAATACGTAATTACTCCTTAAATCTTCCACTGACAGCAACTTTACAGCTGACCTCTCAAAAATGAGCACAGACCCCATGATTAGAGTTTATCAGTTCTCCACAGGCTTCAGTTGTGGAGAATAAGGCCCTGCAGTGAGCTCCTCCAGTCTGCAGCCATTCACATGATTAACAGCACCAGAGGACGCCCTCAGTGTGATTTACCCCCCATGTTCAACTCTAGACTGACACAGCAAGAAACACACTCAGCCCTCAGGGGATGCACCCTCGGGTCCACTCCGGGCCCCGAGTTCTTGTGTGGTTCTTTGTTAGTATTAGTGCGCTTTTGCAGGGCGGTGTGACTCACGCAACCTCGCCGCCCTCAGGTCGGCGCTGGAGAATAGAATATTTGTGTGCAGCGCGGTTAAAAACGCCACCTCCACCGCTTCTCTTCACTCGTGTGGTGCTTTTCGGAGAGTTCTCACCCCGACGCCACATTACACTCCCACACCGGAGTACACTGAGTTTGGGTTGGGTCCAGGAGCCTTGTGCGGCCTCGGTCAATATTGACTAACGCTGCCACTGAACACCGGTGAGCCTCTGGAAAAGACAAGATGTGGTGCTCGGCTGTGGTCAGAGTCAACATTAAATTAAAGTGGAACAAACTGTTAAGTGTTTGTGGGGAGTCTGATTAGATGAAATGTACTATTGATTCTAGAAGCTTCTGTATTCAGCACAATAAAATGCACTGCGTTTGGAGTTTTATGATGGGCGAACCAGTGGGACTTTATCTCATTCATATGATTGGACTTGACCCATAAAGAACCAGTGGTACTTTTGGGGTAGTTCCCAAATGATTTTTTTTACTCTATATTTATTTCTTTATTTGCACATTACAAAACAATAACAAGAAGAATGATAGAATTATAAAAATCACAGCAGTTGTGCAGGAGAGAAGGCAAAACGGCTAATATAAATACCTCCACAAAACATAAACAACGCCAAAAAAGAAGAATAAAAAAAGTTCAACATAATTAAAAAAAATTATAATTTTTAAAAACTACAAGATAAAAAAATAAGTTAAAAAATTCAGATGATATGAGACATTACAATTTTTTGTAAATTAGAGTAATTTATTAAGTGATTTGTCACCATTTATTATGAAATAATTCTTTGTATTCTGAATTTTTCCAGTGAAAATCCGGTATTTTCCTATAGTTAATGTACCGATGATATAGATGTCCATAAAAGCTCAGATTAAATTTGAGGATTATTACAGTTGTGCTCATAAGTTTATATACCCTAGCAAAATTTGTGATTCTTTGTTCATTTTTCAGAAAATATGATCGAGAACGAGTGGTTGGGTGAAGCCAAATATTATTAAGCAAATATGTTTGTTCTTTTTAAATTATACTGACAACCGAAACTATCCAAATGACCCTGATTCAAAGTTTACATACCCTAGTTCTTAATAGTCTGTATTGGCCCCGCCCCTTTAACATCAATGACAGCTTCAAGTCTTTTGTGGTCTTTGTGGATGAGGCACTTTATTTTTTTAGATGGTAAAGCTGTCCATTCTTCTTGAAAAAAACACTTTCAGCTCCTTTAAGATTTTGGGTTTTCTTGCATGAACTGCAAATTTTTTTTTTTAATTTTATTTAACCTTTATTTAACCAAGGAAAAAAAAAATCCCATTGAGATTAAGGACCTCTTTTTCAAGGGAGTCCTGTCCAAGAGGCAGCATGAAATACAACACAGTTACAACATACAGGACATAACAAATCAAACTATGAAAAACGTGCAAGATCTTGAGTTAGGAGACTGACATGGACACTCCAGAACCTTCACTTTCTTCTGCTGTAGTCACTAGTTGCGTTTCCATTACCCTCAGAAATGCGCAAAATACAAATTGCACAATAGAAAACTGGTAATGAAAACAGAGGAATTTTGCAAAAAATGGTAATGGAAACAGGAATTTTGCAAAAACTGCCAAAGATTGCAAAAAAGTTTTTACGCTCCCATGAGGTGGTATTTGAGATGTTTTGATTTAGAAGTTTAGCAAAAATGGGTCATGGAAACACATTTTGCACATCTTCACTAGTCACGGGCATGACACTTCTGGTGCCACGAGAGGTTCAATAACGTAACGGTTCATTAAATGTTACCAGGGTCATTCAGAAATTCTGGATCCACAACTGGTTGGTGAATTCTGTCTTCCAGAAATCCATTCTGTGAGGACACTGTCAGGGACTTTGCCTTGAGATGTGTCTGCAGAGTTCTGTGAATTATGCATGGACACACCTCTGTCTCTCTGTGAGAACTACGACATATCGCGAGACAGATAGACGGGACTTCACTAGACTCATGCATCAGAAGCCAAACATTCTTCAATGAAAACACTTGCAAGTAGCAATTATACTTTGTCGAAATTGTAGAATTATCACTTTTATTTTGCGCAAAACTCTAATGGAAACCCAGCTAATGACAGGTCGACTTGACCTTGTATTTTGAGGAACATCCAAGACCGTCCCATGCACATTCTGTCAGAGTATGAAAACTTATGAGCACAGTTGTACTATTTTCAGTAAAATATTTCATTACCTCCCCGTGACCCTAGTGAGGATAAAGCGGGTTCAGAAAATGAATGAATGAATGAAAGAATATCATTACCTGAACATAAAACAAGTGTCTACGACTGCTGTTATTTCTCTAACTCCATGGGTTTTACTGGTGAAGGAATGTTTTAGAGGATTATGGTGTTTCTACGTTCACTACAGAGCCTCTGAAAGTCCAAATGGGTCATATCTGACGAACATAAAAACATGAATAACTGGATCTTATCTTAGTGGATCCACAGGTATAATACATTTTACATCAGTGGATGGTTTTGGTGGATATTTGGGTCTTTATGGGTTAATGACCATCAGGGTTTGTTTGGTTTTTTTTGGTCTGTTACATTATACTCTTTATTTACTGTTCTTTTTATCTCATTTTTGTGCTGTATGTTGCCTTTTCATCAGGTTTTATTCTTATAAAATTTCACTTTCAGTCAGGGTTGCTGTTTTCTTCTTCCTTTTCAGCTCCTGTGTCTATTCAGAGGACAGATTTACTGAAGCTCAGCCCAGTTCTTAACTCTGCCCTAGTTCTGCAGCAAGCTCATGCTTACAAAGTCATAAAAATAAGCGTTCAATAAACTCAATCTGCAAACCAGACCTGCTAGAGATTTGATGAATAATAATGAATATTTCATATTAATAATATTAGTACTAAATATAGAAATCTAATAATGGAAGTTGTATGAAATCTCCTGAGCATATTCACAAATCCATGTGTAAATCATTGCACATTGACAGTAATAACGTTTCTCATTTGATCTAAATATTCACTACATGATTACACAGACAAATTAGAAAGCTATAGGAAATAGTCTGTTGGAATTAGGGTGATATTACAGTATATAACCAGTGGTCATGTGTCTACCAGATCTGGAAAAAACACTTCTACTGCAGGATGTTGCCTGATTTAGCAATTATGTGAATTCAGCTGCTTCTCAAGGTTAAATGATTTAGAGAGAAGGACTACTCAGCATGTTAAAAGAAATACAAGAAGTCAATTTTGTTCTCATTTGGAGCCATTTCAAAATATATATTTAGTTTACTGCCCTGTCAACACTTATATGGATATTTTTCTTAGCAGATATTTTTTTTCCCTCTGTTCTACAAAATTTGTCTGTTCACATGACAACACAAAATCAATTCCAAATGTGTCCAATTTTCAGACAAACCATAGTTATTGTTGTTGTCCAATTTGTGAATAATACAGGACATAGCAGATGTAAATGCTTAAATCTGTCATTAACTCATAAAGACCCAGCAATATTTTTGTGTCAGTTCCCAAATGAATTTTTCTCCCTATTTAACCTTTTTGAACCCATAAAGACCCAAACATCCACCATCTACCAAAATCGTCTACTGATATAAACTGTTTAATCCCTGTTGATCCACTAATCCATGTAAATAATTGATGTAAAATACAGTTATTCATCTTTTCATGGTCATCAGATATGACCCATTTGGATGTTCAGAGGCTCTGTATTGAAAGTAAAAACACTGTCATCTTAAAACATTCGCTAAAACCTATGGAGTTGGATCAATGACAGTGGATGGACACACTGTGGTTATGTTCAGATACTGATAGATTTGACTAAAAAAGTCACTTTTTCTTCAGTTTTCTCTGTTTTTGAAATTATAATCCTCAATTTTACTGTAAACTTTTATGAACATTGACATAATTAGTAAATTAAATTTTTAGAAAATACCAGATTTTCACTGAAAAACATGATATACAGAAGATAATTTACAATTTAAATGGCAATAAACCACGTAAGGATGGTTAAATATAATGAAAAATATATTTAAGAAGGGACTTAAATGTCACACTGGGTCTTTATGGATACATCAGGCAAAACATCAATTTTTCAAGCAGTGGTCAACTTTGAGATTTGGGGCTGAAAAAAAGAAAACACTGAAAATATACATTAAAGTGTTCATTTTATTACAGTTTGTTTACTTGCATCAGTAAGTTTCTCCTGAATTTACCAAAAAGATAGCATTCTAAACCGATGTGTGGTGTTTGGTCTGTTTACTGAACGCTGCCATATCCGGTATCGTTGGAAAGCTCTGAGTCTCCTGAACAACACAATGTAACCCAAATATGGACATTTCTTTTCTATCAGGAACCAACTGTGAATGTGCAAAGGGAGGGTTAATGCTAATCAAAATCTCATTGGCTGCTATTTTCCGATTTACATGCCATTTTCTCAATATTAGTTTTTTTCTCATACTTTGATCCATAAATCTCCTCTTCAGTAGCACTTACATACGTACTCCAAAATTTACAGTTTTACTTCTGTCTATTTTAAAGGCTTTTACAGAGGTTTTGTTTATATATTCATAACTACTGTAGATTTATATACAATTTTATTCAGAAAAACATGGCAAAAATGTAATTTTTTTTAGGCTTTTGACTGTACATTGGGGTATATGTGTATATGAAAGAATAATATTGAAGTAACAGGTAAAACACAGGGACAAGAGGTCTGTCTGTATATGAATAAATGATACTGCAGCTCTGTCATTATCGCAGAACTATTCTGGACACCAGACATTCAACTTTTGTCACTGTGGTTGAGCCCATTTTACTGGCACCGGAAGGAACTCCTGGTGCCAAGTTTCAGGAGGAGGGGAAAAGTTAAATGAGCCTCACAACAACGGGAGACTAGGAGGAATTAGTAATGCAGTTTTAGTTTCACTTTCTAAAAGGAAATGCCGACAATTACTGTAGTACAGAGATCAGACTATGTTACCGGAGGATACAAACTTTATATCGGGTGATTTTAACGATGTCTCACTGAGGAAAACTCTCATACATTTGTATCAGTATGTCTCCTGTCTTGCCTGTTCGGCGTCAATGGTTTATCAACAAATGTACGAGTATTATCGAGATAGAGATTTTATGACAGTTGTTACAGACAATACCATTTCTGGATTTTAGGCTGTGAGCAAAAAGTCATTTGGTATTGCTTTAATATCTTAAGTGAAATTTTCACATTTCACAAATTTATCCCATGGGCTGGACTAGACTGTTTGGCGGGCTGGTTTTGGCTTGCGGACCGTATGTTTGATACCTGTGGATTAAATAAACCTGCCAAGTCAGTTCAGTCATCCTTTTCTTCTTATTGTTGTGTTGAGTCACATTGTGTGAAAAACAACCTGTAAATAAATACTGACAGTTCCAGGTATGGATCCAGACTGACAGACTGTGCTTAACCCTTTAACTGCTTGCTCGACCATATGGTTTATCACATTTTGAGCCCCTATAGTTCAATAAGTGGAGTACCAAACTTATCTGAACCTAATGGAGCTAAGAAAGATGAAAATCACTAAAGACATTTTGACTCTTTTTGGTGAAAATATGAAAGATATGAATACTTTTTTGGCATATCACAGTATAAGAGGCCTTTCCTAAAAATAATTATATTTCCTGATACCACAAAAAAACTTAAATTAAGACATGTAACTAAAAAAACAAACAAAAAAAACATAGTCAACCAAATGATTGATGTGTCATTTTATGGTACGAGTAGAAAAATTAAGCCAATATGAAATAATGGATTATTTGTTATAACATCAAAACCTCTGTTCATCTATTGCTGCAAATATTAAACATTTGGTTGTAGTACATCATGAATATGTTGAAAAAATTAACACAAGTAATTTCTGATACTTTCTGAGTTGATATAATTAAGTATGGAAAAAAAAAATCTAAAAATGGCTCTCCCAAAGGAATAAGAAATGCAAACAAAAAATGTTTTCATCAGGGTTTCTCGGTGGGGTAGTTAAAAGGTTAAGGAACCCTGTTTGGTTCTTTATGGTGATGTCTTATGTAAGGATTTAACTGCAAATATTCCACCAGAGCAAGTTTCCCCCTGACACTAACGCTGCATTAATGGCTTAACAACACCTAAGTCTACAGTGATTTACAGAGGTTAAAGAGGTACAAACAAGCAACAGTTTTCCACTTGTACTACAACGTGATAATGGTTGAGCTTGATTCTTCTCCAGCAGTGGAACAGTATTAAAATAAGACATGTCTGGTTATGCAAGAGGAACAAAAATGTCCTCACAAAACCCTATATTCCTCCAACATTCTACCGGTTGGTTTATTTATTCAATGGTAGAACACGGGCCAGGAATAAAGTCATTACATCCTTGGCCTGTACCATTAGGTTTCATTTAAACCAGTGCAGACAAACGACAAGCAGAAGATTAATATCTGGAGCTATAAGTCCAACACGCATCCAGTTTGGTGTGTAACTGTGTAACGATGAGCAACTGGAAACAGACTATAAATTACACACTGTGCTCTGTGAATGCATAATTCATTTGACAGGACAAAGAGCAGTCCAGGAGAGTCATTTTAGGATACTAGGGAGAATCGTAGAATTTCAGACAGTTCAAGACAGGACACATGATTTTATTCCACATTTTCTTTTGTTTTTTTTTTACTTTTTAAATATGTATTTACTTGTATATACAAAGAAAAACCTTTAAATCATCATGGGTGTTACAGTTAAAATTTATAAATTCTTTTAAACATACATCATGGTACAATTATGGTTATACTATTCAAGGTGCATACACAGTTAAACAAGTTTTACTTCTTCTCACTCCCTTTCAGGCTGCTTGGGGTTGTATTTTAATAGTGAATTGCTGTAGATTTCCTGTATTATGTATATTGTCTACACATAATGTTTACAACTAATGTCTCACGTATAAGTCTCTATGCATATTTCTATACACATATTTCTATATGTATATTTCTTTATGTATACTTCTCAATGTATATTTCTCTATGTATATGTTTGCGTAAAATTCTCTATGTATATAGTGTTTACAGCAAATGTTTTATGTATATTTATGTACATATAATAAAATGTATGTAATAATTATTGTACATGGAGTGCACAAGCTCAAACAATCCATTTTTCCCAACGTTCAGTACATTTCTCCAACTCAAGTCTTAAAACAAAAGTAAGTCTCTCCATACAGTCCATGTCTTTATTGATCCACCACCACTGGTCCAATGCTGGAGGGTCTCGTCTTTTACTTTTTCTGTGTAACACTCGGTTTGAGTTTGTTCTTTCATTTGGTTTTGATTTATTCTGAATGTCAGACAGATTTTCCAGGAATGTAAACTCAAATGAGGAGCCTATTAATCAAAAAAAGGGGAAGATAATTCAGCTAAGTTACAACAACACCAGCGCCGACAATTACACACCAGAATCTTATATTTTCTTCTCACCATCTGGCTCTTGTCAGAATCCAGTCAGTCACACTCCCTACAGGATTCATTCTCCCAAAGTTGGACACTTCATATGCTTTCTCTAGCGTCTCCTACAAGAATAATTACACAGCACAAAACACATCCATAATCCAATAATCAGCTAAGCACATTCACGCTCCCAGGAGGGTAAACTCTTTATTCTATTAACCCCGCGAATCAACAAGCCCAGAATATTCGCTGTTTGATCACACATTTAGCTGATTCTAAAATATAAACTATGGCAAACCGCTGACCACGCCGGGCTTGGGTCGATTTTTTCGAGGAGCTGCGGAGGTGGAATTGCCAGGTAGCAGACTGGAGCAGTGTACCTTTCAGTTTAAAGCCTGTTCTCAAATTGTCACCTTATCCTGGGTTCCCCTTCCCTCCCCAGGGCGTCCTCTGAGTGCCAATGAGCGAGCGTGTGCCCTTCACACTGCTCTTCCTGCGCCTTCGGTGTTTGGTTCCCTGCTATCAGAGCCCAGGGAGGTGTTAAGGGAGCAGGTAGGAACAAGTGTTCAGAGCCACACTCATCGGCTCTCAGCAGATCAATAGGAGGCTATTAGAGCTTGGCCCTGTTACAGGGATTGACTTCTGGCACTGAGGGGAAGAGAGCCTCATGGGTTATTCATATTCAGTCCCACACACACACTGTAGATGGGTGTTAGATACACATCCCATCTCGCTGTGCGGACAGAACAAAGCAGGACAAAATTACTAGTGGAGGTTGTAAAATCAGCGACAGGGTGCAGAATGTCAGCGCTGAGGGGGTGAAGTGTGAAAATAACGCAGAAATGTTCAGCAGTGCGCCTGCAGGAAACCTCAGCCGGACACAGATGCATTTATAGAGTCAGCTCGGGATGGTTCTCACTTCATTTATTTTTTCATCTGGATGTCTTATTGAGATCAAGACCTCATTTGCAAAAGACGGGAGTAGCATATATGTTTATATACGCATCATAAAATGGTTCACTCAAACAGATCGGCAATCACACACTAGGGCTGCACAATATATCATAAAAATATCGATATCGCCATAATAGAGTACGTAATACTCATATCACTAAGATGTGGAATAATTTATTTTCTTTTATTTTCATTCTCTGTCTGTTTTCCACACCATGGGGTACCAGAGTACCACTCTATCATGATAGTTTTTCTAATATACAAACAGAAGTAATTCTACTGCTGCTGGTTGAATGGAAGTTTACATGTTATTAATGTTGAAAAGATGTGAATATTTTTACATTAACACAACTTTGTTCAAGGGCTGAACACTGATATTTACATATTTTATTTTTTATGCAGTATTTACCAAACCAGGGAGTCAAAGCTCTTACATGATGGTGCTCTGGCATTTTAGTCATTCTGAAATACATCCATGTCATTTACACATTGTTATTATGTTTACATTACAAGCCTCACATTCACCCATTCACGTGAACACACTCATTCACCAGTGGGTGGTTGAAACCATGCAAGGCACAACCAGGTCTCATTGGGAGCAATTTTGGGTTCAGTGTCTTGCCCAAGGACACTTCGACATGTGAACAGTTGGAGGCAGGATTCGAACTGCCAACCCTTCAATCAATAGACGACTCACTCTACCAACTGCACCACAGTCGCTGCTGCTGAAAGTACATAGAGGAAACCTTGCGAGGCCACCTGCTTCTTGAGTGTTTAATGTTCATGTAAGGCAAACACTGTAATTTACTGAATGTTTCTGAATGCCTCACAGTATTCCCACAGGTGCTGACAGTAACACCATAGCAGAGACAAGGTGAAGGAGAAAAGGAGCAGGTTGAGTGAAAAAAAGAAAAAACGTTTTGCTCTTAAGGAACCCCTGGACTCTTTTGTCCATGGGTGAGGGCGACTATGGTGCAGTTGTTAGAGCAGGTCATCCAATGATCGAAGGGTCGGTGATTTGACTCCCACCTCCAACTGTTCATATATTGAAGTGACCTTGGGCAAGACACTGAAGCCTAAATTGCTCCCAGTGAGGCCTGGTAGTGCCTTGCATGACAGCAGCTGCCCACAGTAAGTGTGTGCATGAATGGGTGAATGTGAGGCTTGTATTGTAAAGTGCTTTGAGCACTATGAAAGTGCGTAAAAGTGCTATGTAAGTACCGACCACTTTGTGCTTCAACATACGGAAAACAGAAAGTGAGACTTAACATTGTGCCTTGTGCTCAGAATTTGCTGCTGCTGAATGTATGTAGAGGACAGCCTGCATGTCCACCCTGTTTCCTGAGTGTTTGTGTTCTTCACATAAGCTACGTGTATTTGTTCGGTACACCTCCGTATTGTATCAAAGGCCCTGAACTGAAATTGTTGACTACAAATGAGTGCACTGTTATAGCCTTAGAGTGTACAAAGCCGACTCCAGTTGACTCTGTGGTGGACTGCCCCCAGTGGCCTGATGTATCACTGCATGCCAAAGTTTTTGGACAGATGGACGACTAACTGATGATAAGACCCTGCAGTCTGCGTGGCTGGGTAAAAATGAGAAGGAGCAGGTACTTAAACATCAAGTGGCAGGTATAGAGGTCCCAACAGTAAAAAAACACAACATTTCAGCTTATGACAACCTAAGTCAAGTTACTGAATGGAAAGAAACACAATAATGACACTGAACCCAGCATGCATTTGGTTTTCTCATATCTTATGTTTTGTTCTGTGAAGCCGAGTCTTCTCAAGTGTTGCTGTGTTTTGTAAATGTCTTGTTTTTTTGACCCTCAGGGCCACCGTAGGCAGGTAACTGTGATGACAACACAGTCATCTACTGACAGAAACTGGCTGAGTCACATATCTTGAAACAGTTGTACATTGTGATCATAATGTTTCAAACTAAGTCAGTACGTGTTGTTTACCTTCTGCTGTTGTTTTTATCATTGTTGGTATGTGTTGTTGTTACCATTTGTGGTATTGTAGTCTCCTTACCGTTGTTGGTATATAATTATTATTACTATGTAAGTTAACTGTACCCATGGTAACACTGCCATGAATGGATATTGTTCCTGTTTGTTTTTCTTTTAGTTTCAGACATTTTTTGGTTCTATAAGGTAAATTCTGTTGAATGAGTTTATCATAATCTCCATAGGCCTGTTTGTTCATTGTCTTGTTTTGAAATTTATAGACAGGGGAAAGTATTAAAACTTCATTATGTGAAGTTATTGATGATAAATGGGGGTGGGATTAAATACATTTTCTTCTTCCAACTACTTTTGAAGCATAAATGAATTAAATTGATTAATTGAACTTACATGTTGAATGTCTTTGTATGATCAGATACTGTTGTATGCAGGTCATTTGTGTTGCTTACTCACTTGCTCAGAATAAATGAAAATGAAATGAAATGAAACAAAACTTTTCCTGATAGACATTATTTCATGACAGTGTCTAAAAACCTGAGGCAGATTCAGCTTTTGCCTCCTGATCCGAACCAAACCACTGATCTGGATCATATGAAATTTGGTCCAATTTCCATTTCCTCTTCCACGGATCATCACAGTGTTTGCTGACATTTCTGCAGCTTTCAGACGTAATAGTATCTTACATCCATCTACTCCAACCTTTATATTTGTTGTATTAATTCAGTGAACGTTGCAGAACAGACATGATTTAATATTTAATAAGTCGGTTTCTCTTGTGCCTAATTGCATGTATTAGTGTTTCTTCTTTTGAGCAGAAATGTGGACTTTTCTTTGGAGTGTCCATCTTTACCAGACATGCGCTTTGTCTGCACCACAGCTGAATATATCAGAAATAGAATATATTACAACATTTTTCATTATATATCATAATCTTATATCATTTATTGCAATACTGTTTGAGAAAAACTGATCATTCTTAAAAATTTATTTTGGATTAGAAAAAATCTTATTAAGATAAGTGGGACTTTCAGCTGCTTCCCTCTTCAAAACATTCAACCTCCTCTCAGTTTTTGATGTGAATGTTTACCAGACCTGTGTTTTTATGTAAAAATATGTTCACTTAATTCATGTCTTTCCCAAAGTTTTCCAAAACTACTTCATGTTATCTTCTCAATATCCTTTATTTAACCAGGTTAAAGACTCATTGAGATTAAAATCTCTTTTTCAAGAGCGACCTGGCCCAGAGGGAACACAA
>JAPTGZ010000009.1:30823028-30836573 GCA_029814645.1 Fowleria isostigma
TTTTTCATTTTCTTCACTTTTTTTGTGAAAGGATAGTTTATAAATGTCAATATCTTCATGTAATTTTACTTTTTTTTACACTAAAACAAACAGAAAAATGTGTTTGTCATTATTTACAGGTAATTATGACAGTATTTAACTGGTCAGACTCATTTTAGATCATATTGGTCTGTACATCATTGATTATTTAGTATCTTCAGTGTCATTTTTGTATTTCTCAACTTTATCCTGCGGGCCACATTTGGCCCCCGGGCCGCATGTTTGAGAGCCCTGTCCTACACAGACACTGCTGTTTTTTTTATTCTGGGACATTTTCATTCCCTTCATTATCCTTGTGCATGTTAACACATCACCACTAGAGGGCACCACACCTCAGGCTGCACCACAAAAGCCCAGCTCTGCCTTCAGACCAAACCCTGAAGTATGTTTGCATGTGAAGGAATGACAGAACCAGAAGTGGAGATGCAAACTGACACAATGTGATCGCACAAACCCTTGGCTCCTTCCCCGGACCCTCTGACCCCCCCCCCCGCCTTTCACCGCCCACTCACTCATTCCTGTCGTCCCTGCGTACAATCATCTGCCTCATCTGACTCCGTTGACCTCTGACCCCGCTCACCCTCACCCTGACCTTTGCGCCATACAACCTCTGCAGCTCACACAGTCCCTTTGAGCTGCATAAAAGCTCCATTAAACAGGACGCAGAGGGCTGGGCTCTGGGGCAGCGCGGTCCCTGATGAAGAGGCTGCATACACCCCGGCCATGTACAGTAACGTATGTTCACCCCCCCCCACCCCCCCGGATTATTCCATTCTGCCTTCATGCTTTATGGAAGACAGAAAAAGAGTAATTCCAAACCACAGAGAGGCAAACAGAGGAGATATTCCCCTGCCAAACACTGAGAGCTTTGTTCCCTGGCAGCATTACTCTGACTTTACACTACTGTACATCATCAGCACTTTGGAACCAGACCAACACACTGAAGCTGCATTCAACACACACTCATTTATCTTTTACTGTAAAAATGCATTTTTGGCCTAATCAGAGGTGTCAAATAGTATAAACACTTTGCTACTTTACTTAATCCATAAGGACCCAGTGGGACTTTTGTGGCCGTTCCACATGAATTTTTCTCTCTATTTAACCTATTTCAAGTAATTTATCAGCATTTATTATAATATGATCCACTGAATTTTGCATTTTTTTTTCAGTGGATATTATCTAATTTCCTATGTTTAATTTACTGATCATAAAAGTGTTCATAAAAGCTCAGAGTAAAGTCAAAGGTTATGGCATTGAAACAGAAAAAAAAAGAAGAAATAGTGACTTTTTCTGTAAAATATGTCATTACCTGAACATAAACTCAGTGTGTCCATCCACTGTCATTGATCCAGCTTCATGGGCTACTTTTGTGGCAGTTCCTAAATGATTTTCTCTCTCTCTGTTTAAGCTATTTTAAGTGATTAATCAGCATTTATTATAATGTCATCCTCTGAATTTTGCATTTTTTCCAGTGGAAATTATGTACTTTCCTATGTCTAATTTACTGATCATGAAGGTGTTCATAAAGGCTCAGAGTAAAGTCAAAGGTTATCGCATCGAAACAGAAAAAAAAGAAGAAATAGTGACTTTTTCTGTAAAATATGTCATTAACTGAACATAAACTCAGTGTCTCCATCCACTGTCATTGATCCAACTCCAGTTCCCAAATGATATTTTCCTCTACTTTTAACTTTTTTTAAGTGATTTATCACCACTTATCATAATGTTATCATCTGAATATTGTTTATTTTTCAGTGTAAATTGTGTATTTCCCTATATTTAACTTCCTTTTTATGTGGAAGGTCATAAAAGCTAAGATTAAAATAAAAAAAAAACGATTTTTTGGCAAACTCTATCATCCACTGTC
This sequence comes from Fowleria isostigma, assembly GCA_029814645.1. Classification (NCBI taxonomy): domain Eukaryota; kingdom Metazoa; phylum Chordata; class Actinopteri; order Kurtiformes; family Apogonidae; genus Fowleria; species Fowleria isostigma. Next base: position 30,824,938 of record JAPTGZ010000009.1, read on the forward strand.
ATTGATCCAACTCCATGGGTTTTACCAGTGAATCAGTGTTGTAGAAGATGACTGTGTTTCCATGGTAACTATGGAGCCTGTATAGATTTTGTTTCTTTTTTGTCAGTAAAAGTTTATCTTTGCCTTGCCATGTTTCGGCTACACCTGTAGCCTTCCTCAGAAGGGTCACTGATGTTATTGTGACGTGTCTTGTCAGATGTTTTTATCCTGGTTTGACAGACAACAGGGGATGACTCCGCCCCCTGCTGTCAGGCATCCCACATAGGACCACATCCCAGGTGTGGGATAAGGTGTAGCTCCCTCATCCCTGTTCATGGTCCTCAGGTCCCACTTTCTGATTTCTATGTCCCCCCTGGTCCAGTGGTGGTATTTGTTGGTTTCTGATGACTTTGGCTTCATCCCAGTCCATGATATGGTTTTCTCTTTTGCAGTGATCTGTCATGGCCGATTTCATGTTTTGTTGTCTTGCTTGTTTCGCTTTTTTGTGTGTCTTGTCATAGTTTCTTTGTCATATTCTTTCCTGTGTTTGTCAAACCAGGATAAAAACAGCTGACAAGACATGTCACAGTAACATCAGTGAGATAAACTTTTACTATCTGTCTGACAAAAAAGAAACCAAATCTATATAGTTTTAGAAGACAGAATGAACCTAATCGGACAACTACGGAGCCTCTGAACGTCCAAATGGGTCAAATCTAATGACCATGAGAAGATGAATAACTGTATTTTCCATCAATTATTTACATGTATTAGCAGGGACGGTTCTGGGCTATGTGGCACCCTAGGTGAGATATTGATTTGCGCCCCCCCCAGACCTGACATGAAGTTGTCCATCTGTCTGTCCTCCTATCTAGCCGCCTGTAGCCCAAGTAGCCACAGTATAACTGCTTAGCCAACGGTCGACTGGTTAGCGTGCACAGCTGTTAACTGGAAGACTAGAGTTCAATGCCTGCTCAGGCCCTCTTCTGTTTGTCTTCTTGTATTTGATTAAACTCAAATCCATTTGGCTTTGATGGAAAATTTTACATGCACTGTGCAAAAACAGAATGGCATCTACAGTACCGGGGTTTCATCTATTTGGACTAGACGCCCACAGAGGTGAATGTGCACTCACTGGACGTGTGTTCGCTGGATGTGTTTGTGGCTGCGACAAAGACAATCATTTTTGACACCCTGGACAGAAAGGCCACTGTCTGTGACGTCCACTGGTTTAGAATGTCCTCTCCATCTCAGAACAAGTGTCCCTCAGTGTAGCGCTGGACCTCATCTTTCTCTAACGTCTTCTTCACCTTCATCCTCCCACTCAGTAAACTCATCTCTGTTTCACTCTCTGGTTTTAGGGTGATTTTACAAGATTGTGTGCGCTATAGTGACAACAGGTACAAACTTGTTAGAGACCACCCTGCATAAATGAGGACTTTGCGTGTGTTTTCACGAACAGCAATGCACAATGGACACAGTGACTGAAAATATAGGAGACGCAGCACCAATGAAAACAGTCCGCTATATGGAAGGAAACTTGTCAGGAACTCTGAGAGAGAGAGAGAGAGAGAGAGAGAGAGAGAGAGTTGTGTTATGTTGTGGTACTTAATGGTCCTACACCCAGGACGTGAGAGAGGCAGCGGGGGCTCGTAAGGAGTGCATTGCGCCTGGCGCACACCGTGCCGGGAACACACCGCACCTGACTCACACCAGGCACTGCGCTGGGCTTTGTTCTCTCCATGCCTTTGAGTCCAGTCTCTGTCTGCACAATTTGTGCCAGAGGAATGTTGATCAACTGCTGATAGATTCATGCCGGTCTGTGGATCTCTTGGCGTAATGCATTTACAGGGCTGTCAATTTGGAGACACGGTGAAATATGTTTAATAAATATTTCCTCATTCATTCATAAATGTCAGAGGAGGGTGAAGAGAGTGAAAAGCGTTCATTGACGCATGCAAACCTCCTTTGCTTGTCTTTTTGAGACATATTAGATAAAGACGCAGTTTATTTTTCCCCTCCCTTCCACTGGTGCCTCCTCCAGAAGGTGGCGCCCTAGGCTGCTGCCTAGTTGGCCTATGCCATGGGCCACCCCGGCCAGGTTTATGTATCGCTTGTTCACAAACAACACATCACTAATACTGAAAGTGAAACAGGCTTCGAACATTCGACCCTGCTCCTGTGCTGTGCGGTGCAGCAAAACCCTTTTCACAGCAGTGCTGCCATACACCAGAGTGTTTGCATTCTTCACATAAGCTACATGTTTTTGTTCTGTACTGATCCATATTGAACCGAAGGCCCTGTACTGAAATGGTTCAATACAAACGAGTGCACCATTACACACTAATGTTTTGTGTAATTACTCTGAATATGTGATGACAGAGGATTCACTTGGTGTCTGTAAAATGTCTGTACCATTATGTACCATATTGTTGATGAAAAATCATCAGATATGTATAATCAAAATTGGGAACTGATAAGGTCCTGATGCAGGTGGACTATTACCCAGAGAACCCTCACAGCTCAGAAGTGTCTGACTTCACCTTTGACCTGGCAACTCTCAGCTCTGCTTTTACATCAGAATGAGGATAATACGGCTCCATCACAAACCCCAGAATGGATCCACTTACACCGTACCTACAGGCTATTACCACCACCTGAGGAGGAATAATACCAGTCAGCCGCTGAAAGTGCGATTACCGCAGCCTGTGTCTGGATGCAGCACAGAACATCCAGCTGGTTCTGGTAACACGGAGCATCTCCAAGTTACAGAAGTTTCCCAGAAGGCGTTAAGTGTTTTATTTTTGGTGGAACAACAAAAGCCACAAACACGCTTGAGTTTTTAAGGTTTGTATCAGTAAACAATCCATGCTCGTGGCTGAATGTCCCCACTTGAAAGCAGATTGTAAACCTGAGAGGCAGACGTTGAAGTCAGGCAGATTGTGTTCCATCTCATTCTCATCCTGATCCTATTGAGTGTCGCTGTCAACAACCTTGACCACAATATCGCACACTGAGAAAATATGTAATACTTTCACATCTTTTATTTCACCATGTGCTATTGTCACTGGTTACAGTGAGTATCTCCACTGGATATACATCTGTTATGTACAGTGTTCAGAGCTATATCTGAGGTGTGTAGGTAATGTTCCAAGACTGGTGTCACAAAAGTTATATTTCAAATACAAACTACAATTTTTCCCCTTCAAAGTAATCTCCCTGGAGTCTACAACTGTGGTCAAAGCTCTCTGCAGCCACTGAAGTGTTTTACACATGTTTGTATAACTGAACGATGACCGGGAGGACTGACATGTGTCAGGATATCCTCCACTGTCTTGAAATGAATCCAGGACCCCCCCTTGAAGTTTATATTTATGTATATATTTCTTTTATTTTTGTCGTATTGACTATTAGGGGTGTAACGGTACAGAAAAATTTTGGTTTGGTACGTTTTCGGAACAGGGGTCTTCGTTTGGTTCATTTTTGGTACAATGAAAGAGACAGTACAGTGTGTGTGGGGGGAGGGGGTGACATTTCTACAAAATATTGTTCAGTCATTTGTGTATTAACAGACACCCCACATGTTATGTATTTTTGAATGTTCAATGTTTGTTTATGACAAACTCCATAATTTACTGAGTGTTCTTGAATGCCTCACATTATTCCCTGAGTTGAATGTATTGTGAATGTGACCTCATGCCAAAACAAAGACACGGTGAAGGAGTGAAGAAACAAGTCCACTGGATTTATTTTTGAGTTAAAAAATAAAAACCTTTTTGCTCTAAATGAACCTGTGGACTCTTGTGCCACAAAGCTGCAACATATGGAAAACTGAAAATGAAACTTAACATGCTCCAAACATCTGTCCAGCTTCTGTGCCTCACGCTGAGAATTCACAGCTGAATTCCTGCAAAACCCTGCATGGCCACCCTGTTTTCCGAATGTTTGTGTTCATCACAAAAATACATAAGCTACATGATTTCTTTCAGTGCACGTCCGTATTGAACTGAACGCCCCATACCAAAAGGGTTCAATACAAACAAGTGCACCGTTACACCCCCTATTGGTCACTTCTTTTCAGCTACTTTGTATTATACTTGAATGGAGTAACTGTATCACACATTAATTACCACTGGGGTTAATAAAGTATTCTGATCCTGATTCTATATTCCTTGGCTATTGATAGGGATGGGAATTGATAAAAATTGAACTATTCTGATTCCATTATAGATTCTGCTTATCGATCGGATCCCTTATTGATTCTCTTATGGATTCTTATTGGGTGAGGGAGTAGGAGTAAAAACAGGTTTGTTTACATTAACTGCTATTTATATTTCCATCTCTGCTCAGAAAATATAACATACAGCATGCACAAATAATAATAACACATGACACCGAGTCTGGTTTTGTGTCAGTAAAATACATGTTAAGTGTTTTTTGGAGCTGTGGTAGATCAGAGTTTACAGTGTATCTGGCTAATATGCTGATAGTGTGATTTACCTACTGTTCCTGCTCCTATTTCCTATCTATTACATTGGACCAGTGGTACCAGTGGAGCGCAGCTGCGGACCAGGATGCGGATCCGGTGGCATGGAGCCGTGGACCAGTACCGAGTGCGGAACGGTACAGGTGGTGCAGAGCCGTGGATGGGTGTCCTGTCAAGTCATGCTTCTCGTCTAGTTGAAGGGCTGTCGCGCACAAGCATGGCTAAGTATCGTATCAAATACGTGACATTCATGTGATTCATCAATGTGATGCTGTGGACAAATTTTTTCTCATGTTGTTGGATTTCCTCCTTTGAACAGATAGACCTGGTGTCGTCTACACCTGAAATACAGAAAGACTTTAGAGAGTTTCTGCCTGGACACCATGATGGATACATTCTGAAACCAAAACAATGCAGCGTGCGTGTGACGTCATCACGCATGCACAATGAGAGCGGCATCAATTAGCAGAATTGTTAAGCAGGCAGGCAAACGATTTCAAGTAATCAAGCTACCGGGAACTGGTTCCCAAAAAGAACCGGTTCTCGATTCCCATCCCTAGCTTTTGACCAGGAAAATATCACTGTCTTCATTTGTAACCGGTGTGTGTTGGCGAGGGCACATAGAGCTCTGTCACTGCAGGCACAAAGGAAATAGATCAAAAGTGAAAAAGCGAAAGGAAGGAGGAAAACAAACCCTGTGCAGGAGGATGAGTTTTATCTGAGTAAAGCTGATGTTTACTTCTTTTTCCCAGCAATTACCTCCCTGAAAGATAATACCTGTCAGAAACAAACACGGTGTGAGCTTCAGCGGTTACTGACCCAAAAAACAAAGCCATGCAGTAAAGTTAGTTTGAGTTTGGAAAGAACTAAACATTCACCATCAGTGTTTCTTTCCCATAAAGATCCGTCAGTTCAGCTCATCCCTTGATCAGAGAATTAGACTCAAACTCCAAGAACAAACTGAAGATTCACTTATCATCTTCAAATCTCCAGACTAATTGACTCTTGACTCCTTCTCCAACTGCTGCTATCAAGCTTTTTTTGCTGGTAATGTGACACCATGACTTACCTAAATATGCACACCACTTTTAATTAACGTGTTATCTGTACACATTATAAAGTTTCCACGTCTATGTTCACATCGTTATTAGCCCCCTGTCCAACCTGAATCGATGCGTCAAATACCACACACTGAAGTTTAGGTTAGGAGTTAGAGTTATGCAAACCAGAGATCCTAGCATACATGCGATCAAATGGTGCTGAATAACAAGCAAAAGGTCAAAAATAAGTACACTGTAATAAATTTCTGCTTAAAAAATTACAGTAGCTTCTTGTTTTAACAATTTACAATGTGTAACTGTATATAGCAATGCATTATGGGTAAAAAAAATATTTATGATAACTTCAAGCATTTGTTGACGGCATCACATTATAAAGTGACAGGATGGTTGTGTTTTCACGTGGTTCTGACTGTAAAAAATATAAATGATAATTACACTCTGTTAATATTAGAAGGAAAAGACAAAGAGGACATGAAGGCGGAGCCTAAAGGGGGAGGAGCACACCCCACATCCATCCACTCAATAAAGTGGAAGTAAGACATTATTAACTTACAAATTTAAATTATGATTCAAGTAGTAAGTTCCTGAAATATAATTTGACGTGTAGACATGTTTATTTTAACTCAATGTGTACTCATGTCAAAACCAGCAATTTATTAAAAATAATATTTATTTGTGTGAGTGACTGTATTTCATATTATTTTATTTATCTTTGTCGTGTTTCATGTGGAATATACATGCTGTGGGACTCAGAATGCACAGTTCTTGCAAATGTTAGCTAGCAAAAAACTGGTTAAATTAAGCTAATGCTAGCTACGTGATGTGCTTTAGCCCCCGTTCGGAAATGCCTCCAACCAAAGGATGATGTGAGTCTCTGGATGATGTGAGTTGTGTATGTGTAGAAGCATTTACCTCTGTCAGCCATCTTTTACGACTCGCTACAGCACCTAGCTAGGACAAATCACCGTTGTACGAGTGAAACTGCAGAGACTTGACTTAACTTTACCTTTAAGGAGTGTCTTTCTAGCGATCAAAAGGGATTTCGAGAGTCAATTTATATACCTACTTTCGGTTTCTTTCACAGCTGAGACGTGTGGACATGAACCACCTGGCCCTCCAGATGGATGGGTCACACTGACACACTTGTGGGTGCAGGTTTGAGGCTCCTTTTGCAGCCGCTGGCATTGCACTGCTAACATTAGCCTGAACGCTAAAGAGACCTAAATCTGGGGTAAACTAAACAACGGAGGATAATCACAGTGTCATAGCAAGTCATTTGTCATAGTAACAGTCATAAGATGGCCCACAGAGAAAAATGTTTCAATGCATGTACGACTCACATCTTCTGGAGACTCACATCGTCCCTTGACAGTCTCCAATAGTCCAGGCTCCTTTAGTTCCGCTAGCACGGAGCAGTCAAACTGGAGCAGTCAGAACTTAAAAAAACTAGAGGTTATTTCTAATATAAACCAATAATACATTGCTGTATTTTATATACAGCTAAAACTTGTAAAAAGTACCCAGTAATATATGATAATTATGTTTTACAGTAATTGGTAAACAATTTTACAGCACTTTATTGACAACTTTTTGACTGGTATTTACCATAAATTCTACAGGACATTTGTTACAGTGTAGGTACTATATAGCACGCCAAATGCCATAAGAGCTGGTGTGACATACAACTGCATTTACTGAGATCAGTCTGCAGCTGGATATAACTCGTCATAGACTAAAATATGAATCAGCAAAGTACCGGCGTGAGTTACTTATTATGACTGCATTTCTGTCATTTGGAGGAGCTAGTGTCAACAGAGAAAGTACAAACTGTCACGACTGAATCTCACCAAGAGAACAGCTGTTGGTAACACTGGGCAAAAACATACTCCATTAGACAGTGTGTTATAAAACCAGACACCGGTGGGTTGAGAAGCTGAGCAGTAACAGCCACAGTAGGTTTAACTGAGATCGTCTGCATATATCGGCTGAACAAAATAAAACGATTTACCTCGAGAAAAAACCCCCCAAAAAAACTGAAATTGAAGGAAAAAACTAAGTAAGTAATTAATGTGATAGCACTTCTAAAAACTAGTAGATGTTAAAACTTGTCAGTGTTTCATACAAACATCTGTGTTTTTTATTATATATGAAAGAGGATTAAGGCCACTGACAACAAATAATAAATTAAGGTCCAATATATAGTTTTTCTTATTATTCTGACAAAAGTCAAAATTTTGAGTGGAAAAAAGGCAGCATTCTGCCTTTTTTTCCTCACAATTCTGACTTTTTTTCTCAGAATTCTGACTTTTATCTCAGAATTCAAACTTTATTACCATAATTATGATTTTTTTTCTCACAATTCTGACGTTTTCTCACAATTCTGACTTTTTTCCCTCAGAAATCTGACTTTTTTCCTCACAATTCTGACTTTTCTCATGATTCTGATTTTTCTTCTACAGTTGTACCTATTTTCCCCTTACAGTTCTGACTTTTTTATTATTATTTATTTCCCTCAGAATTTTGCCCCCCCCCAAAAAAAAATGATGATTTTACTTTAAAATTATGACTTTTTTTTTCAGAATAATTAAAAAAAAATATGTACCTTATTTTTACTTTTCAGTGGCCCTAATCCTCTTCTCTAATTATATTCACAATATGACCTTCCTAAAATGAACCTAATGCTGGCCTCAGACTTTTACATGCACATTATATACAACAATTCAATTCTTTGACATTTTTGTGCTTTAAAATCTCACTTTTTACACTAAAATAAAGTAAATAGATGTTACTCATGTAGTTGGAGGTCTTACTCATCTTTGGTAAACTATGAGTCTGTCCCGATTAAACAGACTCTGAACAGTTTGGTTTGTTTACATGTTATTTCTGTTCAATGTAGTCAGTGGTCGTCGTGATGAAATAGCTCAGTGAGAAGGTAGTTTTGTAGAGACTGCTGCTAATATTTCATCCTACCCTGAGTTTTCTCTGCTGAACTGAAGTGTCTCTGTCTCCTCCTGTACCACAGCCTCAAATGAAACATCCATCACAGTTATTAGAGGAGGACGTCTGAGAGCCTCCTCCGCTTATAACCAAGTGGGTTTCAACTTGGTACTCATCTTCACATCTGTGGCGCCCTAGGGTGATTCATTTCAATCACAGTGTCTTCCTTCACATTCACACATTACATATTAGTGAGTCAGTCTTTGCTCAGAATCAATCAATGAGTGTTTTCCGTCTGTTTTGTGAATTGATTTTTTAAGAATAAAGACATGAAGTTGAGCTTTTAGGATATCGGAGCACTTCTGTTTTCCTTCTTATAGTTGTAGAAACATCTTTATCTGCAAAATCAATAATTGTCACAGTGAACAGAGTAGTGCTGATGCAGAATTCAAGGAGTATCATACAGAAAAGTAGAATCCAAAAAGCTCAATAGAGTAGACTTTTCAGGACAGTAGACAGGATCCCTTATTATCTGTCCATCCCAGAGTATGATTAGTGATGCCAGGAACAAACGAAGCCCCCCACCACATGCATTGTAGCTTATTTTTGCATCGATCCAACTGATGTGATCATGTCTATGTGTGTACTGACGTCAGCATACACATAAAACTGTCTTTCTTAAATAGAGGTATGCATACCCCCAGGAATACTTGGAAAAAGCCCAGGGGGGTACTTGATTTTTTTTTTTGAAAAATACATAAAACCAGTCAGCATGTACTGAATGCAAAATAAATAATGAAAATTAATGGTGAAATATAAAACACAATAAATGTGTTAAAAAAAAATTGACACTCCTGACCTTATATCATTTCAATATTTAAATTATTTTTAGATTATTATTGTCTGTCATCTTGTTTAAGTTTGGTAACATTTTAAGAACATTTTTACTTTATATTATTCAAGATTATTTGAGTAATTAAGTAATAATTTTTTGCTCATAAAAGGGTCATGTATTAAATAATGACCATTCAGTTTATTTTTCTTATCAGTGAACAAAGGCATGTTTCCGTTTATAATTTGCACACAAAATGTTCTCATAGATTTGTTATTTTAAATATATTGAAGTTAAATATGTGTTGTTTGTTTATAAAGTTTTTAAAATAAAAACAGACACCTTTGGCACAGGAACAATTTTTGCCTCATTTTTTTCAATCTAAAATGCTGAAGCAAGAGTTGGGGGTACTTAGTTAAAATATATGTATTTCAGAGGTTTAAAAGTTTGAGAACTACTGACATAGACAGCATATATTAATTGCATCCATTATAAGTAAATAAGGAAAAAAGATTTTAAAAAATTCATCAATGTTGTTTAACTGTGACCTACTTTTCCCAAAATGTAATAACATCTATTCTGGGTCACTGGCAATCTATAAACGCAGTTTGGTATAATTTCAAAAAATAGTTTTTGCTGCTACAGACATTTTAAATTTTGCACATTATAAGTAAACTAACGCCTTGACCCATGGGATCCACAGGTTCTTACTGTGGTCATTTTGATGCTGTTGTGTATTCTTGCATGCTGTACCACATTTGTCCAGCAGTCACCGCCAAAGCCCTCTGGCCGTAGCAACATGATTGTAAGGCTATTGCAGTCCAAAATTACTAATATCTCCCAAAATATGGGTCCTATCAATTGGACATTTTCACTAGTCTGTTCTTTGACCAAAACAACTTAAGTATGACAGACTGCAGCACACACACACACGCACACACACACATGCACATAGAGGCTACTTGGCTTTTATAATATAGACGGGAGATTTTTTTTTTTTTTTTTTAATTCATAAATGTTTAACTTTGACCTACTTTTCCCATAATGTAATCACATCTATTTTCGGTTACTGGTAATCTACAAATCCAATCTAGTATGAATTCAACCAGTAGGTTTGCTGCTAGAGTGTTACAAACAAACAAACAAACAGAAGCAGAAACAATAACCCTTGTCTCCAGGGAACAGGGTAACAGTTGCAGAACGTACAACATTAATGTCCATCACATCCTGATGATCTGCTGATAATGATGTTACAGCTGATGGACCATGTGTGAATGTGCACAGCCTCTTTTGGAGTTTGGAGACCTCGTCAATCACATCTATTTGTGACACCAAACAGAACATCGGCACTAATGCTTCTGTGTATAACCTCAGTGACACGTCGCATTATTAAAAAAGTCAGACATAAATCAGATGTGCATCAAATGTGCCTGAAATACATTAATCGGAGCTTATTTTGGTGGACGTTGCAGTACATTATGTTACAGAGGTGAAATAATATATAAGCACGAATGTTGTGAGAGCTCTGTGTATGCATCAGCTCATCACACACTCACAATCTGAGGTTTGTAAAAGCATCAGGACTCGGGGTACCATACATTAACAATGCCCATCAATATTAATGTAGATATTATGCAAAACTGATAATTCCCCGTGTGCTTGCATGTAATCCAAGGCACAGAGGACAACTATTCATCAGACTGACTTATGACTTAGACAAAAACTTTGGCAAAAAATGAAACCTAGAGCATTGGAAATAGACCAAAACATATTATTGCAAAAATATGCAGCCTGGTCTCAAAAAATGTGCTATTATGTGGATTGACATTAGTGATATTAGTGTGCTTTGTTCATTGACATTATTTAATGTATGGCTTTTTTGCGTCTGTGCTTAGTCAAAGTTTAATCTGTTATGTGTAGGATTTTTTTAGTTACTTGTGGGATTTGATATAAAAATTTAGGGTAGGTAGACGGGTGAGGTAAGAGGCAGGAGTATAGAAGTTAAACTTCATCCCACTCCTTTTCTAATGTTTTCTGTCTTTGTATAAATCCTTTGTTGTCTGTTTGTTTTTCTGTTATATTCAAAATAAATAAATAGACATTTCAATGCACCAATTTTGTTAAAGTTGCAAAAAAAATTGTCCATCTGAAATGAATTGTGCCATTTTCAAGTAGCTGTCATTCCCACATGATTGATCCTAAAATTATTCTGAAATACAACAAATGTGTGGCCCAGCTCAAAGACTATATACCGTATTGGCCCAAATATAAGACGACCCTGAATATAAGACGACCCCCTCTTTTTCAAGACTCAAGTTTGAAAAAAGACTTTTTGAGCACC
>JAPTGZ010000009.1:30969759-30985712 GCA_029814645.1 Fowleria isostigma
ATTCATCTTTTCATGGTCATCAGATATGACCCATTTGGACGTTCAGAGGCTCCATAGTTACCATAGAAACACCGTCACCTTCAACATTGACACCCATGGAGTTGGATCAATGACAGTGGATGGATACATTGGGTTTATGTTCAATGAATGATAGATTTTACTGAGAAAGTCACCTTTTTCTTGTTTTCTCTATTTTGATGTAATAGCCCCCAACTTTAATTTGAGCTTGTATGGACATCTGCATGATCAGTGAATTAAATATAGGAAAATACATGATTTTCACTTGAAGAACACAGAATACAGAGCATAACAGGAGAATTAAGGTTGATAAATCACTTCAGAAATGTTAAAAATAGAGAAAAAAAAATCATTTAGGAAATGCCACAAAAGGAGCACTGGGTCTATATGGGCTGAATATGTTAAAAATAGAAAGCAGAGTCACGTAAAACAGGAAATATGACCAAGCACTAGCATTGTTTTAACCCTTAAAGACCCAAACAACCACTAACAACCAGAACATTTATTGATCTATACTGTTTAATACATGATGATCCACTAATTCTATCAATACATGCAAATAATTGGTGTAAAATACAGTTTGTCATCTTTTTATAGTCATCAGATATGACCCATTTGGATGTCCAGAGGCCCTGTAGTTACCATGGAAACTCTTTCATCTTCTACAACATTGATTCACCAGTTAAACCCATGGAGTTGGATTAATGACAGTGGATGGACGCACTCATTTTTATGTTGAATTATTGATATGTTTTTAAGAAAAAGTGATTTTTTTTCAACATTTTTCTGTTTTTTGAAGTGACTATATCACTAAATTTAAAATATTCATTGACAGCCTAAATGTACATGAATAATCAAAGTCTGTGAGCAGGATATCTGAAAGTGTTTATTTAAGGGTGTGGTGATAATAACCGACAAAGTCTAGATTAATGTTTAATGCAAAAGGCTCATTATTGTAGTAAGTCAGTGGGTTTAGGAGGAATTTATTCACCATCTGCCATTCACCCCTGAGACTTGAAACAACAGCAGTTAGGAAGCAAATATGAGGGATCTGCTTATAGAAGGCTCAACAAGGACTAAAATTATTAAAGAACTGATACCAGACCTCTTGTTAATCACTGGAGAGTCACATTTCTCTTTTAGATTTTTCATAGATTGATCATCTGTTCTAAGCTAATATGCACAAAGTCATAAGAAAACAACATGTAACAACAATTACAGTTTAACCCTTTAACCCCTGAGGTTTATTTCAATAGAATGAGCTGTTTAGAAATAGTGTCTGTTCCAGTGTCATGAAGGCTGCTATGAGTTTGTGTTTCTTTTCTTGTAGAGGTCGACCGATGTGGGTTTTTCTAAGGTCAATGTCAATTTTAAAAAATCTAGTCAGCTGATGTTCGATATCTACAGCCAAATTTTGAGGCCGATATTTTTTTTAAAGCACATGAACGTCAAATATAATTAAAACACTCAGATAATTGAGATTTTTATGCAGCAATATAAATGAAATTATGAAAACATGTACACATAGTACTCTTTTAACATTATTGAACTCCAAATGCTGCCCACACAGGTGCCTGATCAAATACCATATAGTATTTTTACAACTGATCAAATATCGGCTTTCAAAAACAAATTAAGGCCGATGACTGATATTGAAAAAAAAATCAATATACATAGGAATTGTCCTTTTTTTCAAGTTATACACATCTTTTATCTAAAATGTAAATATTTTCAGAATTTAATTAAGTTTTTTTGTACTAAGTTTTTTTGTACTTTTTGTAGTTTTTTTTTGAGATAAAAACTTGGAGTTGTCATTATTTATAGGTTATCATGTCGTTATTTTACTGGTCCGGCCCGCTTGATCTCAAATTGGGCTGAATGTGGTCCTTGAACCCAAATGAGTATAAGACCCCTGGGTTAAAGGGTTAAACTTATCATATTAGAGCAGGGGTCTCAAACATGCAGCCCAGGGGCCAAAACCAGCCTTAAAGTCCAATCCAGCCCACAGGATGAATTAATGAAATACAAAAATTACACTGAACATATTAACAATTAAGGATGTTGAAATATATTTAGGTAAATTCAATCTAAAGTGGGTCAGACCAGTAAAATAATATTATAATAAACTATAAATAATGAAAACCATTTTTTCTTTTTATGTAAAAAAAAGTAAAATTACACAAAAATGTTTACATTGATAGACTAGCCTTTTACAAAAAATGTAAATTAAGTACAAGTTCAACAATTTTCCGCCCGTTATTAAATGTTTTGTGTATCTGTAGATTCACTGTGATCTGTAAGTTATAACAAACGTGAAAATGAGAAGCTGAGGCAAAATTTTGTTCATGGTTGTTCATGTTTTTTTTTACATTTTTGTAAAAGGTAGCTTGTAGATGTACACATTTTGATAATATATTTGACTTTTTTCATGCTAAAACATTGAAATTAACATTATTTCTATATTATTGTGTCATTATTTTAATGATCCGGCCCACTTCAGGTCATATTGGGCTGAATGTGGCCCCTGAACTAACATGAGTTTGACACTTCTGTATTAGTGGAAAGGCCAGTAGTCGTTATTATCACTTTACATGACTCTCATCCTGTATTTCTAGTTCTTTCTAAACCGTCTCGTTGTGAAAGCCCCGTCCTCGTATCTGTCGCTGCAGTTGTTTCTAATTACGACGCCGTAAAGATGATTTGGCCCAGGCCGTTGCCGCCTTTCAGCCAGTGTCAGTTCCACATGTGTTTGGAAGCTTGTGAACTAATTTGAGCGAGAGGGGGGGGGCATTGATAGTAAATGCTGCCTTGTCACTGTAACACGCTATTTGCTTTAGTGCCGTGTTTACTACTGCGATCGTGTCGAGTCACGCCATGTGAGGAACGACAAGAAGGTAGAGCTAATTCACAGATGTCGACTCATCTCCTCCAAGTCATTTCACTGCCTTATTTTGGCACGTCTCGCCATGAATTGATGAATGAGCTCTTCTTTCCTGACATGCGGGGATGAAAACGACAAAAGATAAAAATAACAATTGAATCAACTGACGTCTCCATGCGTCTGTCGAAGAGGAAGAGGAGCAATAAAGGGAAAAAAGTGTCTGTGTGCGTGCTCCAAGATGGTCTTTTTATTCTTATTTTTACTGTTCCTCCTTAACTGTGGAATCTTGGCTTGTACTCAGTCACATCATTCAGTCCCGCAGCAGACAGCTTTAAGGACAAATGACTCGAGCAGGCCAGCTCTAGTGTACCTCTAAAAGAAAACAAAGAGAAAGATGAGGCAGATTAACCCGTAAAGACTCAACATCAACTCATGGAAATGTTTAATACCTGTTGACCCGTTAATCCTATCAGTGCATGTAAATAATTGGTGTAAAATACAGTTATTCATCTTTTCATGGTCATCAGATATGACCCATGTGGACATTCAGAGGCTCCGTAGTTACCGTGGAAACACCGTCATCTTCTATAACATGTAAATCCCATGGAGTTGGATCAATGACAGTGGATGGACACACTGGGTTTATGTTCAGTTAATGATAGCTTTGCTGAAAAAGTCTTTTTTTGACATAATATTTAATAGGGGTGTAACAGTACACTCATTTGTACCGAACTAATACATGTAGCTTATGTAAAGAACACAAACACTCAGGAGGCAGGGTGTCCGCAAAGGGTTTCCTCTATATACTTTCAGCAGCAGTGAATCCTCAGTGCCAGGCACAAAAATGAAGTTGGATGCTTGAACCATGATAAGTTTCACTTTCTGTTTTCAGTATTTTGCAACTTTGGGGCACAAGAGTCCACATGTCCATTTAGAGAAAAAAGGTTTTTATCTTTTAATTCAAGTTGGCAAAATCAAGTGACCCTGCTCCTCTTGTCCTTCACCGTGTCTCTGCTATGATGTTACTGTGAGGTCACATTCATAGCACCACAGGGAATACTGTGAGGCATTCAAAAACACTTAGTATATTACAGTGTTTGCCACAAACGAACACTGAACATTCAAAAATACAAAAAATACATGATATGTGGGGTGCCTGTTAATGCAGCACAAATGACTGAGCAGTATTGTGTAGAAATGTCCGGTGTCCCACAGGTAGTTACAGAGCACCCCCACCACCACCACCACCACCACCACCACCTTCACTGGTCTCCTTCACTATACTTAAAACATATCAAAAATGTATTGAACCGAAGACCCCTGTACCGAAAACATACCGACCCCAAATTTTTCCTGTACTGTTACACCCCTACTATTTTGTGATGATGCAGTTTTTGTACAAATCTCATCAAGACCACAATTTCCCAGACCAAGACAAGACCAAGACCAAATAAGTTGAGTCTGTGACAAGGCAGAGACCACAAAAAGTTTGCGGCAGCTGTAGCACAGTTGGTAGAGCAGGTTGTTCAATGTCCGAAAGGTCAGCAGTTTGAAACCTGCCTCCAACTGTCCACATGTCGAAGTGTCCTTGGGCAAGACTCTAAACCCTAACTTGCTCCCAGTGGGGTCTGGTAGTGCCTTGCATGGCAGCAGTGTATGAGTGTGTGCATGAATGGGTGAATGTGAAACATTGTAAAGCGCTTTGTTCACCATCAGTGTGGAAAAGCGCTATGTAAGTTCAGACTGGCATTGAGAACTACATCACTAATAACAGTAGCATATATAATATACCAACCCTCACCCTTACTACATAATCAGTGAAATAAATATGGTAAATCATGTGATGTTCACTAAAATAAACGCTAACTACAGAGAATAATGTAAAATATAAATGGTGATAAATCACTTAAAAAAAGTTTAATGTCCAGAAAAAAAATATTTTGGAGCTTCCACAGCAGTAGGGCTAGGTATTTATGGGTTAAAAAGACCAGAGACCAGGACAGACGGACGCTGAGATGAGACGAGGAAGGAGATGAGAGATGTTGGAGCGAGCTGATGGAAAGAAGAGACTTGGAGCTGCAGAGATATGAGCCATGTTTATGAAGCCGTCTGGGTTGTAAAGGCAGTGCTGTTACCATAACAAGTAAATACAGAGCGTGATGTTCACTTTGAGTCGGTGTTACTGGACTCCTTCAGGCTTCACCACAATGATACCAGCCCAGATACAGACGGGTTATTTATACACATCCAAGGAGGAAAAAGTCTCCTGAACAGTGGTGGACTGGTTTTCTGACGTTAAACTGTCTCAGAATGAGCATAATATTTATAATATACATACAACATCATATACTGCCTTACAATTAAAGCTGTAATATTAGTATTTTTTGTTTCTAGGGGACAGCATAACAATTATATCACCCAAATTTGTTGTTTCATCATAAGATATGTTTGTGTTTTAGTTCATTAAATAAATATTTGTACTTAATTCAATGTTAAAATATAGTTAATGCACTTACAGATATAAACACAATAAAGAACTGTGCATAGACTTTTAATTTGAAATGTTCGCGAGACACACGGTGCATTATGGGATACAGACGTCCGATGGCTTAAAATTATCTTTAAAAGTAATTTACGTATTTAAGGTTGTTCATATTTGTTCAGGTTTTTCATGATTTTTTTGCAAAAAAGATAGTTTGTAAATGGAATTATTTTTATAAATTTTTTACACTAAAGCTAAAAAAAAGAAAAACAGTAATTTCTCTGCATTTTTTCATGTCTCATACTTAAAATAACATGCTTAAGCAACTTAGATTTGATTTCTTTGCATAGTTTTAGTTCATTTGTGTCCAGATTTATATTGGCAGTAATTAATTTTGATGCTGATATTGAAACTTTTATGCTAATTAATGGCCATAAAACTGGAAATGTGGATGTAGTAGCATAACAATGATATAATGTGTTAATGTATTTACATGTAAAAGTAGTATCCAATCATTGCTTTGATGGTTAATGTTTGTTTTCCTTGTGTTAAAATCATCTATAGACTCATATATTTTCACCTGACACACTTGACTGAATGTTTAACTATGTAAACGTACCAGTTATACAAAACACAAAACAAGTGTATTATGTTACAGCCAACATTTGAGTAACACTTCTCTGTTTGAACATCCTATATGCTCAGAGAATTGATTGGTATTTTAGGAATTGACATTTAGTTCTGTTTTTTTTATCTTTACACTGAGGTCTTATCACCGCTGTTGATTAAAATAACAGTTTTTGAAGAACATTGTAAATGACTTTGGGTGAAGAAAGGGAAATTACATTAATATTATAAAATTACATTAATATAATTATAAATAAAATGAACTGGCGAAATGTCCAGGGTGTACCCCACCTTCGCTCTTCAGTGGCTGGGATAGGCTCCATGCGACCCCCGTGACCCTAATGAGGATTAAGCGGGTTAGGAAAATGAATGAATGAATGAATGAATAAAATGTTTTAAAACACTGTGCACATCCATCAAATGTATACCTCCAGCATTTTCAGTGCAAAAGTAGAATGTTTAGGGTTGAATAAAAATGACTTGATGCTAATAAAATTTATCAAACCTATCCAGATCTACCTCTTTATCAGTGAATTCTGCCATTTCTACTCTAAAAAAAACAAAATATGTGATAAAATATCCCAAACCAATGAAAAAATACAATGAAATACACTAAAAATACAATAAAATTTGTTAAAAAAAGACAATAAAAAACACAAAAATGTGAAAACATATAGAGAACCTTACAAAAATATACAAAAAAGAAAAGTCCTCCCTGCAGAGTGCACAGTATTTAAAAAAAATACAATATAAAACACAAGAAAATTTGATAAAATATCCAAAATATATGCAAAAATACAATAAAATACACTAAAAATATAATAAAAACACAAAGAAATGTCATAAAATATGGAAAATCTTACAAAAATACACAAAAAAAGAAAAGTCCTCCCAGCAGAGTGTTTACAATATTTTATGTTGGTCAACTGTTCCGTTTTGGGGGTGTTTTTGTGCTCAAATTTTTCATAAAATCCACAACACTAAGAAATGCAAAAAAATTAATGAAACTTACAAAAGAAACTAAAATCCACAAAGAAAATACACTAACATAAAAAGGAATAAAATATCCTAAACATATGCTAAATTTCACTAAAATTCACTGAATAAAAATTGATAAATCTAAAACGTATTCAATGAAATACAAAAAAATGCATAAAAATTGATAAAATATCCAAAGTATATGCAAAAATTAAATTAAACACACTGAAAATATAATAAAAACACAAAGAAATGTAATAAAATATAGAAAATCTTACAAAAGTATACCAAAAAAAAGGGAAAACTCTATCCTGTAGCGTGTGCATAATACTTTATGTCAGACCAGCACTAGTTTTTATCCATGACTGGCTGTAAAAACTATGTGTTAAGGTCAGTAGAGCTAATATAAAACTTCTTATCAGGCTGAACCTTCTATTTCTGTCCTTTATCATAAAGTCATCAGTCACTAGACATGACATCATGCTGTTATCGTCTCCATATCATTCTTAGGGTTAGTTTAAGCCAGGTGTACAGCAGATTCACGGTGTCGAAAAACATGTAAGGAAACTTTAGAGCACCAAAGCACATTGAATTCAGCGTATACTGTATCAGCTACGTATATGGGGATTGATTTATGAGTTTTCCACAACGTGAACCAGATTGACAAAGCGTTCAAATCAGAAAAGATCCTCTGGATTTGAGTGGAAATGTTTGATGGATTCAATATGAAATAGTGTTATTTAAAGCCTCATTAGAAGTCCTTTTCTGGCACCGAGGATGAACTGGCATAGAACGGGCCTGTTGGAAGCGCGTCTCCCCTCCTGAGTGTTTATAATGGCTTCCATCTATCCACCCGTCACCTGTTTCGAACATGAAATCATGTCTGGCTCTGTCATTTTCCGAGGAAGAGAGTTCCTCTTAAATATCCAACCCAACTTCATTATTTACAAAACACAGCGAGGATCCAAGTAATTAGCAAGTGGCTCGAGCAATAAGAGGGTGAGTCAGAGATTTAGCGGTGGCGGGAGTTAAAACCCCACATCCTGGAGTACACACACAAACTGTAGGGGAGACCGGGGATGGGTGTAACAAAGGAATAGTCGTAACACTGTCAGTTTGACCAATCAGAGATGAGTTGTGGTGATGTCATCAACACTGTCCATGCTAGTTTATAGTTTCATTTGGTGTGTTACATTAGTGCTAGTTGGAAGCTAAAGGCTTAAACAGTTAGCTTTTTAACATCGTCAGGGTTAACGGGGTGATGATTCATGTCCTTGGGTTTCACGTACCCTAATTTTTTCTAAAATATGCCAAATATTTACCACAAAGTAATTTAATTATATTTTTAAATGTTTGTCATAAATTAAATATAAATTAAATACATTTTAAATATTATTTTATATTTTATACACCTTTTTGATGACACGCTCATTGTGTCCACAGTGTCATGTCATCAACTTCCTCCAAAAGTATAAGTCTTAAAATTATAAAAACTTTTTTCTTTAATAATTTGATTGACTAAACTTAACTTTATTTTATGACACAATTGAATCTGGTGAAACTGCATTTCTTATTTACTGTTACTTTCATATTGTACATGTCCCAGTAGTAAGTTTCCGCCCTGTTATAATGTGCTTAATTGCCTTAAAAAGAAAACTACAATTCCATGAAATCTATTTACAGGAAGTGACATCATTAGTTGTTGGTGGGAATTCAGCTGTGGAAACTGAGATAAGTCTCAACTGTCAGCACCTTAGTTTTATTTTATCTTAAACATGTGCATTTTTTTTTTATTTGTTTATTAGTTTATTTCAAGCTTATACACTCTATGTGCAATACTAATTACATATACATGTACAATATTCAATACTATTCATGTACATCTCGTTACGTGTATACAGATATACATGAAAGTTTGCTGTAAACACAATATACATAGAAATTTACATGAGCAAGTATGCATAGAGACGTATACATAGTAATTATACACATAATATTATACAGAAAAATGTACATAAGAAATTTTCACATAGAAATATACATACAGAAATGTTCCATATTCCACCTGTATGGGTAACTCTTAAAGTTCCACCCTGTTATGATCAGTTATGGTAAATATTAATTCAGTAGAATTAAAAAATACATATTTGATTTATATATTTAAGGTGTGTTAATTTATTGAAGGTTAGCTAGATAAATGTTGATAGTTAAAGCTTACAGCTCGATTAGACAAAAAAAGGTACACTGTGTTACGTTTATAGACCTAATAGGGTAGAAATTCTAAAGAGAGAGCAATAGTTGTTATTGTTATGAGTAATTAATAATATTATTAACTTCATATATTTGCGTGTGTGTTCTGACATTAGGCTAAAAATTGCAGGTAAGTGAAATATGTGGACACAAAAACAGAATCACCCTCACAGCAGACAAATATGGGTACCATATGGGTACAAAAACTCAGATCTCTAAGCACAAAGAACCACTCAGTTACACTATCTCAAACATAAAGTGTTACCATGATCCCCGGTCTCCCCTACATAGACACCGATGACGTGTGTAATTGCGCGTCCGGAGGCGAGGATCCCTCTAATAGTTGGAATGATGTATCGGAGCTCATTGAACTACGCATGAGAACGCTCTGGCATCCTGATTGGAAAAGGCAACACGAGTCCCATTACCAGTTTGTGTTGGCAGCGTGTGACGGACCGTGTTTCTACGTCCACACACACACACGACCAAACACACACTTTAATCACGGAGCGAAGACGGTAGGAAATAAAGACCAAACCTCACAAACCTCCGAGCAATCTGAAAACCTGTAAATCATACACACCAGGAGAGACGCAGGGAATCTGAGACTGTCTGTCGGACTCCACCTCCTCTTCAAACTCCAATTCCTCCACCTCCTCCCACCTCCCCATCCTCCTCCAATCCCACCCTCTTCTCCTCTTCCTCCTCCACCTCCACCTTCACTTCCTCCTCCTCCACTTCCGCCTCCTGCTCCTCTATATCTTCCACCTCCTTCTCTTGCTCCATGTCCTCCCCCTCTTCCTCCTCCTTTACCTCCTCCACCTCCTCCTCCTATACCTCCTCTTTCTCCTCCTCTTGCTCCTCCTCCTCCTCCTCCACTTCCTACACCTCCTTCACCTCCTCCTTCACTTCCTCCTCCTCCCCTTCTTCCTCCTCCTTCACCCCCTCCACCTCCTCTTCCTATACCTCCTCTTCCTTCTCCTCTTGCCCCTCCTCCTCCTGCCCTACCTCCTCCCCCTCTTCCTCCTCCTTCACCCCCTCCACCTCCTCTTCCTTCTCCTCTTACCCCTCCTCCTCCACTTCCTCCTCCTATACCTCCTCCTCCTTCACCTCCTCCTCCTCAGAACCAGACTGTTCAGGTCGTCTGATATAAAACTCAGTGTTTATGTTGAGTGTTTTTGATTGATTGCATCCACGTCGTTGCCTGAAGCAATCCCAGAAACATTTACTCCTTAAAAAATCACACACAACCACAAAATGAAGATATTATTCCGTCCCCTGTGCGATATTATTACCTGGCATGGCCATACTTCACCACAGTGTGTGATGTAAATACAAGGAAAGCATACTCTGTTTAAGGACTGTACATCAGACACAATCACAGTTAAAGAGGCTGTTTGATCATGTGATACCTGGTGGTTTATACCCAGCTATTTAAAGTACCTACAACTATTATGTCACATTATATATTCACATGTAGGAATGTGGGCGACATGCGTAAGATGTGCGTTTCACATAATAGTCGTCTTTCCTGCTCTGTGGTGTTATTCTAGCCAAATCGTTGCATCAGTACGTACAATGACATATAATACATCTACATTAAAAATAACGACGCCTCTGTTATATATTGTGCATTTAGATTAGATCAGTGTTTCCAACTGGAGTGGGGCCGAAAAAGGAAAATTAGAAATAGTAGAAACAGTTTTAACTCATTCCCCCCAGTAAAGATGACATATGACAACCCCCAATATGTATTCCAATATGTATTCTAAAATGATGCTACATGAATGGATCAATAGTTATACAAGTATAACAACAAAAGAAAAAACAAAACGGAAATTGAATGTCACTGAATTTAAGTAAAAAAAGACACAGATCAACAATGTAGAGTTAAAGAGTTAAAGGGAGAGAGAGATAACTGATAACTGGTAACTGATACAACAGTAGAGCTGGGTTAAATGTTTATCATAACAGTTTTTTTTTATATCTCGTATTAAGAATTCACTAAATTAGGAGAGTCATGACAACAAAACAACAAAAAAGAAAAAAAAAAAAAAACTTGGAATCCTGACTCATCAGACTACATGATCTTCTTTCAGTAAAACACAGTCCAGTCTTTATGCTCTTTATCAAACTGATGCTTGTTTAAGAGATGAGAAGCTACTCACTGTATCAGTTAAAGGGTTAAAGAACTGAAATCCAATGGAAGGATGGGGTCTATTTTTTAGCCAGTCTGTGTACATATACAGGGCTCTTTAACCTTCAAAAATGGTCAAATTCAGTGTAACAGGCTGATCCATTTGGTTCCCATGAACATCACTTACAGTTATTTAATTAGAATGACGTGACATAACATGAATAACATACATATGCATCACTGAATGTAATGTGAATAAACCCGTAATGCATTATTCTAAAAGTGAACACGATTTGCGCCCAAATCACGTCTGATTTTCCTTGGAAATGGTCATGAAAACAACAATCCCATGATCCCGCATGACATCCTTAATATGTAAAATGATCTTTACATATGTAGTCATTCAAATTGGATCTCCATTGGTTGTAATTTTGTCTGAAGGAGGTTCCCATGGGACGAGACTTCAATGTTCTACTTGTACAGCGGTGGAAAAAAGTTTAGTTTGAAATATATTACATTAAGAATCATTCTTAAGTCATTGAACTCTGCCAAGTATTGTTCTATTCTCTAAACCTATATGCCTTCTTCTGCACATGCTCTGTTCCATCAAGGTCAAAAGTGGATGTTCAACAAGATAATGAAACACATCCAGGCCATGACATGTTGAAACCCTCCAGAATGTAGCTTTATCTTTTCTTGCTAATAATATATATGTATATGTATATGTATATGTGTGTGTGTGTGTGTGTGTGTGTGTGTGTGTGTGTGTGTGTGTGTGTGTGTGTGTGTGTGATATAATCCTCTTTAAACTTTAAACCTTTATGAACATCTACATAATGACTAAATTAAATTAAATGTTGGAAAATACCAGATTTTCACTGAAAAACAGTAAATGTAAGAGATTATATTAGAAAAAATGGCAGTTAAATACAGATAAAAAATACATTTTGGAAGTGCCACAAATGTCCCACCTGGTCCTTATAAGTTGAAGTATTTTTCCCCTAAAATTTCACGTACCCCATGAGCGTCTACCCCTAAGAGTACAAGTACCCTACATTGAGGAAGGCTAGTCTATCAGATGCAGCCACACCTTTTGAAACAAAAAAGTTCATTTTCCACAAATATTTTATGATAATATCAGAGATTGTGTAAACTTTTAAGGGTGTCTGAAAACTTTTTTCCACTACTGTAGCTTTTTGTTTGTTTCAGAGACCCCTAGTGGCAGAAATGAGTATCAAACCTATATAAAACAAAGCTGGTACAGATTTTTTTTTTCCATTTGTGCGTCTGTGTGGATCCACTGTGTGTGTGTTATGTAGGTGAAAATCGAATGCAAATAGATGCAGGGTGGTGGGGCTGGTGGGGCCGCGCTCCCTCAGACTGTCAATGTGGCGGCTTCAGGAGGGTAATGCTCCCCTGAGATCCTCACTGAGACACTCTTTGAAAAGGTGCCCAGTCGAAGCAGACCGGGCTCGGCCAAGGCGAAGCACACAGGCTTTGGACTGTTTTCTTCCCGCCGTTGGAGCTCTGAGGGTTGGCTGCCATTCTGTCCGGGCTGGCAGAGTCCGAGTCAGAGGAGGCAGTTAATGCTATAGGTCATGAGGCAGTAAAGTCTGCTCGCGCTGTTGGCAGTGTCCACTCCAGGCCTTCCACTGAACACAGTCAACTCCCTACTGAGATCACAAACCCAGGATACACACCATGTGTTATATATCATTTTTAAACCTCATTGTTATGAGGGAAGGACTAGATTTACAGTGCTCCGCAGAGCAGAGAACAGCGTGTTGTTTTCATAGCACAGACTTCAAGAATGACTTTCCTGTAGTGGACTTGCTTGTGTTGGATGGTTGCAGTACACTAGTGGGAGGAAATTGCAGTGTGTTGCTGCATGCATCACCTGATACACAGAAATTACTCTGTGTTTCTGCAGAGACCTGCCTTTACACCACCACCATCCTCTTCTGTGGAAGTAGTGGGCTGCTGCTTCTGTCTGAAGACGGGGGTGTGTACGCAAGGTTTTTTTTTTTATGTGAGTTGGATCTAATAAGGCAAAATGAAACCCAGACAGTATTTTATGCTCCTATAAAAAGCAGTAAAAGTGGATTCAACTTTTGCCTCTTATGGCAGTGATAGAAGACATCGGTTTTATGTATAGGATCCAGAAGGTTTTAGTCAGAGACTTTTGATACTTATATGGTCAGCAAAAATCTAAAATGTTGATTTAAAGTGGGTCTATGGAGTATTGGTTTTCCAAACTCAGCAACAGGGGGAATTCTGGTACCAGAACATACAGCTATGGAAAAAATTATTAGACCACCCTATGTTTTCTTCAGTTTTTCTGTTCATTTTAATGCCCGGTACAACTAAAGGTACATTTGTTTGGACAAATATTAATGATAATAAAATTATCTCATAGTAGTTTAATTTCAGAGCTGATCTACCATTTTAGCCATTTATTCAGTAAAACACATTTTTTCCTTTCCAAACTGTAGTTGTGATTAACAGCTTCCACTTAGCATTAGGCTAATGACTAGCAATTAGTATTTGCTCACCAGTGACCCCTTCATGCTCTCATATTTTCACCCCTTCTGTCTAAATATAGTCACTTCTGTCTCCAGAAAACTAATTATCTGTGTAGTTCAGATTGTGGTTAAAACAATGAATCAGATCTGAAAAGTGTCCACACTCACTGATAAGATTTACAAAAAAGCTAAACATCATCATTTACAAAGTAATGTAATCTAATGTAAGGGTTTAACTGACACCTGCATGAAGCAATATCATTATTGTCAAACTATATCCAACTATATTATCAAAATGACATTTTATCTGTTCAAGATAAAAGTATAGGGTGAAATATGCAGTTGTGGAAAAAGTTATTAGACCACCCTGTTTTCTTCAATTTCTTGTTCATTTTAATGCTTGATACAACTAAAGGTACATTTATTTGGACAAATATGATGATAACAACAAAAATATCTCAGTAGTTTAATTTAAGCGCTGATATCTATCCATTTTACATGGTTTTATAGATAATAACCAAAATCACAAGTTCTTGCATCAATGTCTATGGAATTGTACTGACAAAAACAGTGTTTTTAGACATCCCATGTTTTCTTTTCTGACTGTTTTAGTCACATGATACACACAGGAGTTAGTACTTGATTGCATAACTATTGTTTTTAATGACTTTTGGTGGTGTAATAATTGTACCTTTAGGTGTACCAGGCATTAAAATGAACAAGAAATTGAGGAAAACAAGGGTGGCCTAATAATTTTTTTGCGACTGTACATATATATAGAGAGAGAGATTCCACGTACCACACTGAGGACGTTCCCATGCCAACCTGACAACACCTCCTGCCACCCCATGTAAAATTTTCTAGATCCACCACTGCTTTCACTTTCACAATTAAAGCAACATGAGGCCCAGTAACTGAGTAAATGTACATTGTAGTGTAAAAGGATAAAAAAAAAACCTAAATAAAACTTCTAATTTACAGTTGAATATTTAGACCGACTACAAAGCTCACCTTCTGTCTTCTCTGAACACCTTCTGCAGCTGCCTCTCACAGATCCAGTCCCTTCAGACTCTCTCCTCTGCATTAACTCTCTACTAACATTCCCAAAATAACCTCCACTTCTGCCCCTCATGTTGGCGGTTACAAAAACCACAGCCTCAGCCCACCTCAGTATCAGACCAGCAGGGAAAACCCTACACATGCCAGAGTTTAAACACAACTCGCTGAAAGAATAGCATGACAGCAAATAATCACGTCTCATCTTTGCAGCATTCACCACAATCAACACTCCCTAAATTACGAAACAGAGTTTTATGATTCAGTTCAAAGGATGTCTTAATGTCACAGAGAACCCACAAGTAGTTTTTCCTCTTAAATGGGGGAATTTTATAATATGCTAGTAGCAGACAACTATAATTTAGACAGTACTGTCAGTGTTTTACCCTCGAGCAGCACCAACATGAGCTTTTATATTGAACCTGTTTGTTGAAAGTCTTGGTCTAACCTTTAACAACCATCTTTTTCATAGGTCAGGTCACTATTAGACTTCATCTGAACGGAAACAGCTTGTTTTTTTGAGTTTGGCATGTGGTTACAGCCCAGCCTACACCATATTCGTTCAGAAATGACTAACATAACCTCACCCTGATGCCTAACTAGGAATGGAAAATGATAAGACTTTGGTGACTGCTTCCAGTATTGATACCAGTTATTGATTTGATTCCATATAGATACTCTTATTGATTCTCATTGGGTTAGGGAATGAACCATAGTGCAAATGGCTTTGATTACAGTAAATCATCAATGACATTTTTGCATTTTTTGCAACTACAAACTTTAAACTGGTCAATTACTCCTGTGCAATATCTACTTGTCACATTCATATTGTAAATAGTGCTTAAGTATGGTACTTATTGTTTATTACTCGCTTATGCTTATTCTAGCACCAATTTTGGTACTTATTGTTTATTACTATCTTTGCATACATTGTGATGACGATGCTCAAACGATATATTGTGCAGCTCTAGACCCAGTTCAACCCTAACCCCTAATAGACAT
>JAPTGZ010000009.1:31062284-31076781 GCA_029814645.1 Fowleria isostigma
ATAAGATAAGATAAGATAAGATAAGATAAGATAAGATAAGATAAGATAAGATAAGATAAGATAAGATAAGATGCTGTGTGGACATTGTGTGTACCTGCGTTGAAGATGCCGTCCCCTTCTTCCTCCCAGCCGATCACCTCCCTCATCTTCCTCAGTACAGCTTCCTCCGTCAGGGTAAAGACCGGCGACACCTCATACGTGTACCTGATGACACATGGATTATTCAGTTTGAACCTGGACGTATAGTTCGGGTGTCGGGGTGGTTCTTGGTAGATAACAGGTGTAACTCACAGACTGGGTTTCAAGGCCTCGATGATGAAACTGGCCACCATGGAGTACGGCTCCATCCCAGCATAGAGTTGATTAAAGAAGTGAGGGTGGGCTGGAGAGATGATACACAACAGGAAACAGAGTCAACATTAACATTAACATCCCAGTTTTAGAAAAGACAGAGGGGATGGACGGGTTAAGTGCAAAGGGAGGTCACAGTAATTACGACCACTTTGTTTTTTTCCATAAAACGTCTGTTTTTCCTGCTGTACATACCACGTATACATCTGTTTGGATCTGAATGCACAGACTGACTTATGCATATGTGTGTTATTAGAACTTTATTAACCCTAGAACACTATCGCCGGGTGATTTTCACCCCATTTTCATGTTAAATCAATGGGACTAATTTTAGCGATAGTGTTCTAGGGTTAAACCAGTGACTCTAATTCTGGAGCAGGATTTTGACTATTGACAGTATCTATAACAGTGGTTCCCAGCCTTTTTTGTCTCATGACCCCATTTTAACATCACAAATTTCTGGCGACCCCAGACATTCCAACAGATTTTTTTTACTAAGATTAATTTGTTTTTGATCAGGTAATGGTTTGCTACTATATTTTGCAAATAAACATTAATTTTAGACACATTTAATCTATATAATAAATATTATTATGAACGGAGGCAGAAAAGTCAGGTGTAGATTACTGCACAAAGTGAGAATTTTATTTTTCTTGGTCAGGATATGTACAGTCAGTGGAGCTGGTATTTACAAGGATGAACAATTAATTAATATTGGACAAACAATCAAGATCATTAAAGATATGTCCTGTCAGATATTAGATCCTGCATTTTATTTGAACTTGATTTTTATTAGGAAAAGTGTCTGGTGTTTTATTTATAATGAATGATATATGTGCTTATGCTTAATGAGATGTTTTTACACACACATATAAATATATGCATAGAAATATATGTGTATGTATATCTTTTTTTTTTCATCTTAATGATCCTCGTGTTTTTACTTTTCTTCCTCTCTAATTGGTCGGTACACATCCTGTAACCCCCTGTGACTGTTGTGTTTTTATATGTTCTTAGAGAGTACCGTTTCGAAATCTCGTTGCTCTGTTGCTTTGTAACATGTGCAATGACAATAAAGCCTCATTCATTCATTATTTGTAATTTTTTACATTTTTTTTATCAATTACTAGAAATTTCAGGTGGTCCCATTTGAATTCCAGGCGACCCCAGATGGAGGTCCCGACTGCTCTATAAGAACCTACTGGTCTTGACGCTGTATTTGATGGTTTCTCTGCATCGCCCCAGGATCTTGGACTCAGACTCTCCTTCGTCTGTGAGTTCGAGGTCCAGCAGTTCCTTCAGGTTCTCAGGTGAACGCCACTCACACACCTGGAGAATAAAACCACTGTCAGACGCATGTTTACTCTGATCGATGGAGTTAAAGTCTGTCCAAGAGTCAAACCTTTTCTCTGACGTCGGTGGCCTTCTTCACCACATCCTCCATGATCATCCTCATGGATCGATGGATGAAGTCTTCTGCTCCGTTTTCATCCAGGGTGGGTCCGTTTAGATAAACATCGTCTACAATCACTGGGGGACGTGCGGCTTTGACTGGGCCTGGGTTTTCACTGCAATTCTCTGTTAATGTGGAAAAACAAAATACCAAGAAACTGTTAGCGCCTTCATTTAGAACTGCACAATATATCGTTCGAGCATCGTCATCACATTTTACATGCACATAATAGTCACATTAATGTAGGAGGTAAATGAACTCAACATGTTCTCGTCTAATTTCAAGGGTATTTCACTCACACTCTACACACTTAATCAGGTTGGGGTGAGTCACTGGAAACAACATTGAAAAATGAGCAACGAACAAGAGAAAATCACCAAAAATGAAGTCGTTAGCACCATACAGTTATTATATCCTCCTGAGTATTTTTTCCGTATCGCAGGGTTAAAAGAAATCATAATATCCAATCCAATGTCCAATAGTGCAGCTCTATCTTCATTTGTCATCTTTCTTCCCTCCACCTGACATCACACATGGTGTTTGTGACCTGTTGTAAACTTGACATGTAAGACTTGAAGCACTGACTAGTAGGGCTGGGCAATGTGGCCTTAAAAAAATCTCTACTTCTTCATGAAAAACTTTGATTTGATTCAATTTTCAATCCCCTATTTAAAAGAACATAAGTACAGAGTGCAAACATATTGAAAAATGTGGTCAAAATGAGAAGCTGAGGCATAAATGGTTAAAAATGCACTTTTTTGCCCATAATAATTTTTATTTTGTTTATGTTTTTCACATTTTTATGGGTAGTTTGTAGCTGCAAACATTTTGGTAATATAATTTTACTTTTTTCACTCTAAAACACAGAAGTTAGACATACAAATGTTGGAGTAGACATATTTCTATTTATTTACGGTATTATTTTAATGATCCGCCCCACTTCGGATCATATTGGGCTGAACTAACACGTTTGACACCCCTGCTCTACGGCATATCCCAAGTGTATGTCAGTCTTTACTATCTTTCTACAGTCACAAAATTAACTTATAACATGAATCCAATAATGGTAGAAGGTTCAGTAAATGCTCTAAATCTAATCTAAGCCTATTTGTTTCTTATGGTGAAGGAAAATCCTGTCTGCGTTTACAATATGTGTGATCAGATCAAACAAATGGGAGTCCTGACAAGGTTCAAATCTATTGTATTTTCCTGCACATGCTCACTGAGCCGTGATGGTGTTTTTATAAGTTGTTATCTGATCCATACTGCAGTACATTGACTCACTAAGTACTTACTCATCTGGTTTTTCAAGACCTGCTCTGTATTATGTTAATAGAAACAACATTCGGTTTACATGCTGTATCATCCAGTTCATCAAACCTTAAATGAATTTTATTTTAACGCCATCCCTATTTTATTCTTCCAAAAATATCAGTACTACATATCTGTGAATATGCAGGTGTAGACATAGTTATCAATGTATGATGGACAGGTGTGTGTAATTATGTACATACAGTATATGTTTAGTTATAACAATATTTAGTTAAATTTATGTTGTTGTTTTTTCTCCCTTTTTCTTAACCCATAAAGACTCACTGATCAAACTATCTACTGATCTAAACTGTTAAATACCTGTTGATCCATTAATCCTAACAATACATGTAAATACCTGGTGTAAAATGCAGTTTGTCATCTTTTCATGGTCATCACATATGACTTATAAGGATGTTCAGAGGCTCCGTAGTTACCGTGGAAACACCGTCATCTTCTACAACACTAAGTAAAACCCATGGAGTAACCCAGTCCAATGACAGTGGATGAACACTGGTGTATGTTTAATTAATGATAGATTTTAATGGAAAAAAGTCACTTTTCTACTTTATCTGTATTTGTTGTAAAAATTCCTCAACTTCAATCTCAGTTTTTATGAACATTTAAATATAGAAAAATAGCTAATTTGCAGTGATGAAATGCAAAAGACAGAGGACAATATTTTAATGAATACTGATAAATGACTTAAAGGTTTGATATAGAGGAATTTTTCATTTGGGAACTGACATAAAAGTAGCACTGGGTTTTTATGGGTTAATTTCTCCTCCATTTTCCCCCTTTTTTCTGTCTAATCAAATAAGATATTCTTTTTTAAGTCCCACAAGGGAAAATTAAATATTAGTCATCTTTAATTCATTGTTTCTTTTTTATTGTGGCTATTTACTCCTTACCTCATAGAGTGACACTTTAAAAATGAGGGGGAAAGAAAAAAGGAGAATGGATCTGTCACTGATTTACAAATTTCCATGTTGACTTCATTAAAATCTAACTTATAGAATAGAATAGAATAGAATAGAATAGAATAGAATAGAATAGAATAGAATAGAATAGAATAGCCTTTATTGTCATTTCTTCTGAATTCAATTAAGTGTCACTTTAAACTAACATGGCCTTCATGTGTTTTACTGCACAGTCACATGAGTGAGTCACATGCATGACAAACATTTGTTTAACTCAAAATTATCAGAATTATGCAACTGTGATGATTCATGTCTCTGTCTGTAAACCGAACAATGACCTCCACTTTCTAAATGATATTTCAAAAATGAAGTTCCTTATTTCCCAACACGTCCACTGACCTGCTCACATTCCAAAAGCATCCACTGATCTAAACTGTTTAATACCTGTTGATCCATTAATCCTATCAATACATGTCCATAATTGGTGTAAAATAGTTATACATCTTAGTTAAGACATGAGCTAAAGTTTATTGCCATTCTTACAAGTTAAAACAAGTTAAAACAGGTGCACTCACAGAAATTAATCATGGTAGAGTTTAATTTTAAGCATACAAATGTATTTAATTTGATTGAAATACTAATATTTTTTTAATGTATTGAAATTATCTGTATAATTCTTTTAATTGTAAAATATATTAAGTGTAATTACTTAACACATATTCACATGGTTTAAATAATTAAAGCTGTGAAACAAACCAGATTCTTTTATTGAAAACGTATGTGACTTAGGGGGAATGAAATCAGGAAACCGGAAATAACATCGTTATTTTCCACTGGATGCCACGCTGATCATTCTACAGCCTGTGGCGCCACAGGAGTAATCTGAGTTATCCTTTGTCTCAGAATTATTTGTGCATTTTTTTTAGCATATTACATTAATATCAATTCATTGATAATCAAATCTTTGTAGTTTGTGATGATTGTAAGCAGTTTTATCTTTACTAAGTCGTGTGTACTGATCCTCTCTAGCTAACATTAGCTTGCAGTTCACTAAACGGTTAGCGCTTTTAGCACTTCCGGTATCCTCGTCTAAAAGTCAGTAGGTTTTTTGAATGGGATTTTGGTAGAATACATCATAAGGTTTTTTTCTACAACATACAATAGCTTTTATGTGTCATAAAAAAGGTGGTTGCTAAAAACTTGCTCAATATAATTAGTAACCCTGTCAGAGACATTAAATGTCATTACTCCAGAACAGGCACGAGTGCCACAGTCTCAGGCGTTTTGTTTTTTCACAATATTATCATTACAGTGAGACTTCACCTTAAAGGGACATTTGGTAAGATTTTACCTTTTGGTTCTTTTTTACTGTTTTTAGTTCTTTGCCATTGACTTTGTGGCATTCCTCTGGGCAGACTTCCCTGGAGGACATACACTGTCATATAACCAGTAATCCTCCCCTACAACCATGGACATTTGTTTTCAGTGAAGATGGTGACATGAAGGCAAAAAATAGTGATTGAATGCGCTACTGGAGCAGAATGGAAAACTTTAGTCGGACATGGAAGTTTTAGACATTTGTTTTCACTTCACGGAGGAGGTCACAGAACTGGGGCTGCTCGGTGGCTAATGTTAGCAGCATGATGCTAATGGCTGCAGACAGCCTCGGCTTATTGGTAGCTAATGGAATCCCAGATCACCGATGTGTCGTCACAATTCGGCCATCTCAGTGGACCGGGCCCCCCATGGGGGGATCCTTTTCCCCCTGGCCACCCAGCTGCATGGATCCACATCTGGCAATCTGGGACTCACACCGCACAGCTAACCAATCAGCTAAAGTTCTTAGTTTGCAGCTTTTAGCATCGTGCGGCTAACATTAGCCGCAGAGCTAAAGAGCAGCTCCGGTTCTGGTCAGTCTGCAGTCATTAGCATCATGAAGCTAACATTATTTAGTTGAGTGAATGATGATGCCCCGGTGTTCTGCTGAATGTCTTCAGAAGTCTTTTGTTCCTGTTGTTCATTTTCATAATGAGAGAACTTTATTTAAATTGCTATTGGGCTGTTGTTGTTCCAAAGGTCTGTATCAGAGTCGAGAATGATGTTGTTTTTTTTGTATCTGTGTTATGAGTGCATGGCATTTTCATTTATCCATTTGGGGATGAATAAAGACATTCATCCATTCATTTAAGCTGTACAGTTTAAGAGCTAACTGGCTAACAAACATTAACAGCCCCCACCTGTCACTGCTCTAGCCCCGTTAGCATTAGCACGCTATCATCCCGGGGTAACATTTACTGTACAAACATCACACAAGTATTGTCAACACCAGCTACAACTAGATTCAATTAACTAAATTCAGTGTCTATAATAAAACTGCAGTCCTGAGGCAGACAATGGATCTAATAAACTGAACAAACATACACCTACGGGACAAACAGCTGGGATTACTGTAATGATATGCATGCATATATTACAATGATGTGTAATTATAGTGAGTATGCTAACATCTCAACTAGCCAACAAGCACACAGGCATCATTGATAAAATAAGTTCATAAATGCGTAAACACTGTTACAAAAAATAGCATCATCAAGACACAAATCCACTGAAATACATAACATAGAGAGAATGTATCTGTCGGCTCTGTCATGGTTAAACACCTGTGACATGAAGGCATAGTTGGCTTGTGTTTAGTTAGCCGTCAGTATGTAGCTGAAGCCATGGTTGTGTGGTAGTGTTGTAAACGGTGCCGTTTTTTACAAGAGATGAGATTTTGGACCACCGAGACCAGATCTTAGGCGTACCGGGATGGCTCCAACAAGTTGCAAATGGTAGAAAAGACTATAGAGAAGCTAATGGGACGGCGGAGGGCCTCTATTAACCCTGAAAAAAACCATTTAACCATCACAATTAATTCCAAACTGTTTAATTACGGTAAAAATGTTACTAAGTTCACCTTTAAAAACCTTTGAGCCCTAGATCCCCCTGTGCATGCCTGTCAGGATTAGAATCTATTTATAAAGTTAAAAAAAATGCACAAATCATGAAATAATATAATAATGTTGCACATCAAATTAAACATCAGAACCGGGGCTACGTGAATATATAAAGGCCATTCCAGACTTGTGGACATTTTCTGGCCCACCCAAAAAATTCAAACAATCAATGCACAAATCATCAACACATGACCTTGTTAAAATGATTGTTGACTTGAGACAAAATGTAAATATAGGTGTCATAAAATGTGTTCCAAAATATTATTCCAAATACCAAAAAGATCTTAAAAACCTCCTAATAAGTAATTTTTCTCTTGTCCACCTTCTTCAATGACAACCTTACATGTCAAATATAAGCATTTGTATGTTATAAATACTTTTTTGTATGATTTTGTTGATATATGTCTGATATAACTGATAAAACAATTTAATCACTGACATAATTTAAACAGTAGTAACTATGTGCTGAAGTTGTGTCCCACAAGATGTGTGCAACCGTGTAACATAAAGCAGAAGTAGAAAAAATACTGAGTCACATGACACAGGAAATGACATCATCAAACCCTATGCTAACACCATGGCTACACCTCAGTTAAATCCTCTTCCTTTCTTCAGATTTTTACAATCTTTTCAGCCTTGACTGGTTGTGTCACTCTTACCAACGCAACCCTGTAATGCTTATTATCAGAATAAGTCAACTGAATTCAAAGTCTTCTGTGTTTATAAATATAATTAAGTTGGTCCCTGTCGCTAACAGTATCATTTCATCCCACCGCTAGCATCTGTTCCTGAAAAAAAGCTAACATTAGCATAGATTTGCAACCCTATAACATGCAACCCTAGAACATTAGAGTAACAAAGCATTTCCATCAGTTTACTCAGGAGGAACAATGCATTGTCTGTTGTAAAATAAGATGTACATGTATAATTTAGTATAGTTTAAAACTTATTTTAAATGTTTTACCATTTTTAAAATCATTTTTCCTTTTTCCTCCATGTATGTGCAGATGTCATTGTAATGTGATAAGCATAGAGCAAAACAAATTAAAACATCTAATAAAAAGTTTACCTTTGATACTTGAGCTGGACCAATCCAATTATTTGATGGCTTATTACTTGATTTTATTAAATACATGACAAAACTTTATGAAATCTTGTATTGACTTTTCCTTGATTTTGATGCCCAAATTGTCCTCCAGTTCTGGAATGACCCATAAGCCATATTTTACATGCACCCAAATACCAATGAAATGAATGATCAAATATTAAAATCCATATATATACTTAAACTTCATCAAACCACTTGGTGCATTTCTGTCTCTACCACTGTGATGCTTGATGCATAACATACAAGCAACCCCTCAAACGAAAGCAGACAGTCCACAAATTCCAGAAATATCCATCACAGCTCTCTACACCAAAGCATCACCGAGATATGAGCCAAAGAATCACAACACAGATATCGCTTCATCAAACTGTAGTTGTAAAAACATCTTTTACCTTATCTGTTTTGCCATGAAAACTTGGTTTTACCAAGTTGGTAAATCTGCAAATAATTACGTTAGGAGTCCTCTTGGATGTTTTTAGTGTGTTTTGGGACCATCTGGGACCTTCAGAATCCATCGTCATAATAACGAACAACCTTGCTTGTTGGTGATTGTAGCCTCAGTTCATGACAACGTTCTGTTGATTCTGATTGGCTAATAGTGCTGTCAATCATGTTTTGATGGGTGTCGCTACATTCTATTGGCTGTAACGATTCAAAAGCGGTGTCAATCATTCATTTTGACCAATCGAATCCAAAGTTATAGCCATGCTAATTTGTGTTGGGTCTGTGTTGCTAGGAAACGGCTAATACGCGCTGATGCATGATCAAGCAAACTAGCTTGCTAAGATGGGTTTTTTCAAAATAAAAGCCCAAAGTGGCTGTATTTGAATCTATTGACTATGTTCAAGGGAAATGTTTAGTTTGTTATCTGAGTAAATTCAAATGGCCCAGATGGTGCTAAGATGTGCCAAAATAATCAGTGGAATCCTTGCATGAATTTTCTGAACTTAAAACTCTGTAATTTTGTTCTTCTTCACTTTATCAGAGTCAGCCTTCCTCCTTTACCATATACCTTGTTGTGTATTATGGGTTGATTGATATCTATGGAGAGAAATAATGGGATTATTATTTTTATCATTATTATTTTCTCTGTCAAAAGGCAGTGGCAACACAATACAATGATTTAACAGTCCTTGTCAACCTATTTTCAATTTAATACACTACAAAGACAAGATATTTAATGTTGAAACTGATAGAATTTATTGTTTTTTTTGCAAATCTTCACTTATTTTGAATTTGATGGCTGCAACATGTTACAAAAGAGCTCAGACAGGAGCAACAAAAGGCTGGGAAAGTTAAGAATGCTCCAAAAACACCTGTTTGGAACATTCCACAGGTGAACAGGTTCATTAGAAACAAGTGAGTGTCATGATTGGGTGTAAATATATATAAAATAAATATATAAATAAAAATAAAAGGTGCATCCTTGAAAGGCTAAGTTGTTCACAAACACGGATGGAGCAAGGTTCCACTTTGTGAACAACTGTGTGAACAAATAGTCCAATGTTTCTCAACGTGCAATTGTAAGAAATTTAGGGATTTCATCATTTACCGTCCAGAACATCATCAAAAGATTCAAAGAATCTGGAGAAATCTCTGCACGTAAGTGGCAAGACCCAAAACCAACAGTGAATACCCATGACCGATGATCCCTCAGGCAGCACTGCATTAAAAACAAGTGTCATTGTGTAAAGGATATTGACACGTGGACTCAGGAACATTACAGAAAACTATTGTCAGTTAGCAGTCATTATAAATTTATATATGTCTATAATTTAAAGATACATTGCTGCATGATCCAACCTATTCCCCGTGTTAAAAAAGAACACCTGCATATTTTACAAGTTACACACTCTGTTCCATAAAATCATTCTTCCAACAACCTGTTTTTCTCCATAATTTAATCTGAACCTTTACATTTAACCATTCATCTTCATTGACAGAGGTGCATTTTACATTACAACCACATGCACACCACCTGATTTGATCAAAATAACTTGAATAATGTAACACTAGTGACCACTTTCATGTACGTCTAAATTAAACAGCAATTTCTCTACATTTTCTGTTTCATGACTTGTTCTTAATAAAATATACTTATTCATTCATGTATTTATTCACTGAACACTACTTATGTGGGCTGGTGCAGAAAATTTTCAGTTTTCCGTAAAAATCAATCACACTATTTAATCTACAGATATATTAAATTACATTGACATATTAGATTAACCCATAAAGACCCAAACACCCACTGGTGACCAAAATCATTTACATATATACAAAGTTAAATAACTATTTATCCACTAATACATGTAAATAATTGATATAAAGTGCAGTTTGTCATCTTTTCATGGTCATCAGATATGACCCATTTGAATGTTCAGAGGCTCTATAGTTACCGTGGAAACATCGTCATCTTCTACCACATTGATTCACAGGTAAAACCCATGGAGTTGGATCAATGACAGTGGATGGACACACTGGGTTTATTTGAGTTAATAAAGAGATTTGCTAAAAAAGTCACTTCTTCCTTCAGTTTTCTGTTATTGATATAATGATCCTCAATTTTACTCTAAACTTTTATGCACATCTATATGATGAGTAAATTAAATATTGGAAAATACCTGATTTTCACTAAAAAAAAACACAAAATACAGAAGATAATATCAGAATAAATGGCAATAAACCACTTAATAACATTTAAGTATAGAGAAAAAAATTATTTGGGAAGTACCACAAATGTCACATTGAGTCCTTATTGGTTAATGACTCTTAACAGCAGATAATTAATAGTAAAATAAACCAGCGCTCACCTTTCCAGTGCATGTCTGTATTTGAGTTCATGTCTTCTTTAATGGTGCTGTGGTTTTGTCTGGGCAGGTCACAGATGCCAGTCAGTCAGTCATCACTGGAAGCTGATCGCAGTTTGTATTTATACACTTTTTGTCCTCACTGTGACGCTGCAACATTTCCTCATAGTGTTGCTCCATCGCCTTCAGGGGTCGGTACATTTCCACTGGCACCGCTGCAGTCATAGTGAAACTTTCCATCTAACACTGGTTGGTTTCCTTTAAGACAAGTATGTGTTTATTGGTATGAGATGATAAGGTCACTATGTCATTAAGTCGAAAACTAGTGTATTCACCCATAGGGATCCACAGGTTCTACAGGTTTTTTTTTATATATCTTTATTTTATTTTGGTTTTGTATTATTTTTTTCTAAATGCCTTTATTTAGTATTTATTTCAAAAGCCAAACTGTTTACACATATATCAGTTCTTTTCCCTAAACATTTTCATTACATATATGAGAGGCAGTAGAGTTGATAATGTGGAGCTGAACTGAGCTAATTGGACTAATCGCACAGATTAACAACAAATAGAATGGCTCTCATTTTCTTTAGTATTGAAAACAGAACTAACAGAAAAAAACGTATTCATTGTTTTCTTAAATATGTCTTTGAATGAGCTGGACATGATGACTGAATGAACTCCGGTCTGTCTGATCGGAGTATGCGCAGAACGGTCTTTCACTATGTTATGGCGAGGGAGAAGTCCAGAGGGGGATGTTGGGTCTGACCAGGACTGGCAAGTGGAAATGGTGTTGTGCCAAGGTACGTATCCCCGCTCAGAATAGTTACCCATGGCTGTAGGACACCCGCTTACCCCAACTGAAAAAAATATCCCCGTGATACGATGAAATTTTGAGATAAAAAGTCATAAGTATGAGATGAAAAGTCAAAATTATGAGAAAAAAGTCATAATTATAAGATAAAATTTTGAAATTATGAGGTGAAAAGCCATAATTATAATATTAAAAGTCCTGGTTTTGAGAAAAACAATCAAAATTATGAGATAAAAAGGTCATAATTATGAGATAAAAAGCCAAAATTGTGAGATAAAAAACAAAATTATGAGATAACAAACAAAATTATGAGCTGGGAAAGTCATAATTATGAGATTAAAAGCCATAATTCTAAGAAAAAGTAGCAATTATCAGATAAAAAGCTAAAAATATGAGGTAAAAAGTCATAATTATGAGATAAAGTTGAAATTATACTCTTGTGACCAGGGGAAACCGTTCTGAGCGGGGTTACGTATAGACCACTTCAGAGTCGACGTCACACTTGACATCACACGCACTCTGGTTGCAGAAAACTACTGTGTATCAATGGAAGTATAAATAGACAGATCGGAGAGAATAGACAGAAAAGTAGAGGGAAAAGTTATTGTTGTGTGGTAGGTTGTCAGAATAGAAATGCTAAAAAAAAAAAAAAATCAGCCTTCACTTTTACAGAATACCGTTATTAGAGACGGCTTTTGAGTCAAACGTAGACACTTACGGTTGAATCCATTAAACGGAACCGTGGTGAAAATGACCGAACCAGCAGGTGCAGTCGTCTGTCAGTATATAGTTGGTCCACTGGTCCATGATCACATACGTCTGTAAAACTGGGTTTATATCCTTGTCTCTCACTGACAGCACGTCGGTCAAACACACCAAAACCACCACAGTGTTATATATTCAACCTATTGTGTGTTCTTTGTGTTCATAAAGTGAAGGCTCAGAGGATGTTCACTCATAAAAAGTGACATGGGCTCAGTGAGTACCGATCCAACGATACCGATGGATGGATGTGAGTTTTCTCCCATGGATCGCATGAGTTACTCCAGTATTCTACCGTTAAAATGTCCGGTGTAACACTCGGTATTCAACATCCTGGACGTGACCGCAAAGTACGAAGTTCTACACATGGAGGGGTTTGTCTGCCTTGAGCTTTTCTTTAGTGCAAACTCTGGGTTTTTTATCCACATATGTCACACATGTCCATCCACACCTCCATCCGTCCATTCCATTGTTTCTGTGACCCACTGAGCTGCATTATGAATCAGGAAACATCACCCCACTGATAATGGTCAACTTATATTAGTAGACACCTTGTCTCTCACTGACAGGCCATAATAATAATAATCGGAGAAGACCTTCATTACTCTGTTTCTCTCCTGATTTTCTTACTTCTGACACTGGCTTCCATTCACCGTTGACACCACAACTTTCACTTTCTGCAACCAATTAGGCCCCGCCCACAAAAAATGTTATCACTCTTTACTAACATGGAAATGGATTATATGTAGGCACAACACCAGGCTACAGTAAGAACCACACCAACCTTGTTAGTATGTGATAACAGCCATTAATCCAGCCTCACCCCATTTGCATCTGTGAATGAACTTGTCTGCAGGCCGCCTTTAATTTTAAAAACTAATAACTCATAAAGTATTGATCATATGCTTATTTGATTGTAATTTTTCATTGTCTGTTTATTTTTTTTTGGGGGGGGTGTACAGATTGAAACCTGGAGACTTGTATTGATACATGGTTACTGCCAAGTTGCCATCTGTTAATATTGTTGTTGTATTCTGCTTTGTTTAAATGATGTGAACTATGATACATATTCATTTGAATAAAATATGTTTAAAAAAAAAAAAAAAAAAGAATTGATCGTATCAATAAGCTGTTTTGCCTGTCTGACCCTTGACCCAAAACCCATGAGAACTCCAAAAGGTAAAGGCTAACTCTGTCCAGTTTATCAGTTTTAAAGGAGATGCACATACATGTACACAGAGGTCACTTGGTTTTTAATAATTTAAATAGAATAGATAGATCACCATAATGCAGCGACTGTGACTGTTCCCAGGTCAGTGGAGCAGCTTAAACTCAAGGTAAATGTATGGGACCAAAGCTGTAGGTGGAAGTTTACAGTTAGTGCTTGTATTGTGTATGTGTTTTTATCCCTTTTTTTTTTTTTTTTAACTCAGATTACAAAAAAATTGTAACAAAAAAAAGGCAATTTTTATTTTCATTTTGTTATTATTAAAAAATTAGGACGCTTTCTAGTACCTCTTGACCACATACATTATTGAATACATAAAATAAATTCTAAAACGTCACATACATATGGACATGAATCTGTTGATTTAAGCCTGTATGTGTGAAAAGTGTGTGTATTTTGTGTGAAACTGTTAAAAATAAATCTTATTACAACTGTAGGCTAATTGCAGTAGAAAATAATTTAATCTTAATTTTTCATTTTATTTATGTATTTATTGCATGTTATTTCTTATTTAATTTAATTTATTTATTTTGCTTGTGGGTTTTTTTAAACTTAATTTTTATTTAATTTAATTTTTTGTTTTATGTTATTGTTTCATTAATTTAGGCTGAAATCAGTCCTTAACCTCCTAAGACCCTCTGTCCTCATATGTGGACAAGAGTTTCATAGCTTTAAACAAACAAAACAAACCAAAAAAAACCTGTCCACTGCAAAGGATAAGCCATAGAAATGTTTTTAAAATGC
>JAPTGZ010000009.1:31128680-31138781 GCA_029814645.1 Fowleria isostigma
TTTTACGAATTTTTCATAATACGAAGACGGGTCTGGAACGGATTAATTTCGTATTTAGAGGTACCACTGTATATATAAAATTTCAGAAGTCTTAGACAACAGAAAGTTACTCACTGGCAATTCTAAGAGATACACAAACAACCTGAAGTACAGTTGTGCTCATAAGTTTACATACCCTAGCAGAATTTGAGATTTTTTTGGCCGTTTTTCATAGAATATGAATGATAATACAAGAACTTTCTTTCACTCATGGTTAGTGGTTGGGTGACGCCATTTATC
This sequence comes from Fowleria isostigma, assembly GCA_029814645.1. Classification (NCBI taxonomy): domain Eukaryota; kingdom Metazoa; phylum Chordata; class Actinopteri; order Kurtiformes; family Apogonidae; genus Fowleria; species Fowleria isostigma. Next base: position 31,128,960 of record JAPTGZ010000009.1, read on the forward strand.
ATCAAACAAATGTGTGTGTTCTTTTGAAATCATAATGATAACGGAAACTATCTAAATGGCCCTGATCAAAAATTTCCATACCCTGGAGGTTTTGAGAATTTTTGAAAATTGTTCGGGATTCAAAGAAAAACCTACTTTTAACTTCAGCTGACATACAGGAGTCCCTGAAAAAAAGTGGTGCGTCTGTTTGAAGATGCACAATAAGGAGGCACTTGAATAAAAATGGGCTGCATGGCCGAGTCTCCAGAAGAAAGACTTTACTACACCAGTGCCACAAATCAGAACACTTAAAATATGACAAACAGCACAGAGACAAAAATCTAAACTTTCGGAAAAAGGTTATTTGGAGTGATGAGACCAAAACTGAACTTTCAACCACAACCATAACCACTACATTTGGAGAGGAGTCAACAAGGCCTATGATGACAGTTACACCATTCATACTGTGAAATCCAGAGGTGGATCATTGATGTGTGAACCACAAAGACATGGAGAATTTGGTCTATACTGATGATAAAATGAAAGCAGCATGATATCAGAAAATACAGGAGGAAAACCTGCACTCATCAGCCTAGAAGCTGCACATGGGACAGTTTTGGATGTTCCAACATGACAATGACTCAAAACACAAGGCCTAGTCAACCTGTTACTGGATACAGCAGAAACAAGTGAAGGTTCTGGAGTGTCCATCTCAGTCTCCTGACCTCAATACCATTGAGACACTGGGGAGATCTCAAACATAGTTAATGCAAGAAAACTCAAGAATTTAAAGGAGTTGGGGGCTTTATCCAAGACAAATGGACACTTTTACCATCTGTGAGAATAAAGTGCCTCATCCACAACTACCACAAAAGACTTGAAGCTGTCATTGATGTTAAAGGCCAATATGTATGAAGGGTATGAAGAATTAGGGTATGTAAATGTTGGATAAGGGTAAGTTGGATAGTTTCTGTTGTTATTATGATTTTAAAACAGCTTTTTTTGATGATAAACGGCTTCATCCAACCACTAACCACGAGTGAAAGAAAATGTTTTGTATCATTATTCATATTCTCTGAGAAAATGGCCAAAAAAAATCTCAAATTCTGTAAGTGTATGTAAACTTATGAACACAACTGTACATGTTCCATCAGGCGAAGGGGGAAGGGTGTGTACTTTGACCTTTTGTATGGTCAAATGTCAGCTGGGTGATGAAGACCGGACCCCGACCCTCCCACTACTCCATTGAAGCCATAATAATATAACATAAAAGCAAACAGCTTTACATCTAATTAAAGGTTCAGTTCAGTTTGTGTGGTGCATTTTGAGCTTTTTACATCAGTAGATACTAACTCTGATGGATGCTCAGATATGCTTCAGTTCCTTAAGTAGAAGAGGAAGTTCTTTATAAACTATGTGGTTGTGCAACATGGCAGACTGCCAGTCCCTCAGTTGAAATGTTTGTTTTACAGTAAGAAAAGCAAAAATGATTCCCTAATGAATTACTTTTGGCTTTTACAATTATATCCTGAACTGTACTCACCTTAAAATAACTTAATTCAGATTTAATAGTGGTAGTTGATTTTGTAATTTTGGTTATTATTTGGTACAGCTTTTTGCACATGAATTTGTATGATCCAAATTACTTAAAATGATGTACTTTTCATCAAATAAAAGTACAGTTTTCTTACAGGAAGGTAACAAACCTCCCACCAATCTTCTACAAATGTATTCCCAGTCCACATTTTCTAAAAGAACCATTTTCCGCTATGTTAGGGCCTTTTTTTCCCACACATAAACACCATTTTAAGTAACTTAAACAGAATTTTGAAAACACCCACACACACACACAATGGCCTCCCACCCAGATCCATGCCTATTGTTACTTTATGTAATGAATCTGCACCTGAAATATCAAATGCAGGTCATTTATTGTGTCAAGTCGGCTACCGTTTATAGATTGAGGTCACATTTGAGGACACTCATACACTGGTATTGTGGAGATGGAAATTTGTATTCTTCAGCCTACATTCAACAACCGAACCAGTACTCAAGTTTCTAACTGAACTTGTTGCTGCTCATGACAGGTTAAAGCCTCTGCATGTGTCTAATATCATCTAAAAGTCCAACACAAACAGTGGGTTTCTTTGCAGTTGTAATAGTTTGTTGCCATGTTTCTTTCCCAGATATTCTACAGCAGTGGCTCTCAATGGGGGGCGCCGCGAGTGACATTGTTAGCAACTACTGTTGTACATCACAACAATATAAATCACTTGGGACATATTGCCCCCAGCTCACGAATCAGATTGAGGTTTGTGAACGGGGGGGGGAGCATATCGACCGGCACATCACCCCCACCACCCACCTCGGTTGCAAATGTGTTTTCGGGGGGCAGCAGATAGTCGATGATAAGGTGAGGGGAGCTCACTTTCACTTTCTCACAGCTTTATCTACACATCCTCCACATACAGGTCCATCACGTTACTTGTAGAATTATGTGCTGAGGTCTGGGTTTAGGATGGATTGTGGTGTGGGGGGCATATTGTCCGGCACATGCCCCCCCCCGCCCCTGGTCACTCACTTTCAGTTTCTCACAGCTTTATTTACACAGCTATATAAAACCCGCTATATCCTTCCTCCACATACATGTCTGTCATGTTACTTGTAGAATTATGCCCCACCCCCATCCCACAAATTTTTTTGGGCATGGGGGGTGGGGGGGCAGTAGGGTCATGATGCTGTTAGTGGGGTTTGGTTCAGAAAAGGTTGTTCTTTTTTTATGTTCTCTTTCTTTCTCTCTTTTTTTCATCTTTTTTTTCTCCCCTCAAAGTGTCACGTATCTGAGGACCGTGTTTGTCTACTAATAGTCATGTTATAGTAAACTTAGATAGGCGTTTATAAGGAAAAGCACAAGCCTGGGTATAGACAGAATAAATGTAAGTGCATAGGCCTACATAGCTGTAATATCTTTAATGCTACTTTTCAATTTGTCTTTTTTTTTTTTTTTTTTTTTTTAATTTAATCCCAATTTTATTTGTAAAAAAAAAATTGTGGGTTTTTTGTGTTTTTTTTTTCCTCTTTGTGAGTATATATATGTACATATCTGAATTAAAGTATCTATGTATAGATGCAAGAACAGGTCATTTTGATAGTATATTTTGTAACATTTAGCTGAACAAATCTACTTTCGTTTTATATATATATATCTATCTATATGGATGCGTACATTTATATATATATATTGAGGTATTTATTTGTCCAGCTATATTCTTTCTTTTTTTCTTTAGTTAGACACTTGTGTAATCAGTTATCTATTTTTTTTTATTTTTTTAACTTTATTTGCTTTCTCTCCCCATGGGTATGTCGGGATGGGTATTCTTGTTTGTAATGTAAAAAAACAAACAAAAAAACCCCCAAGAAGGTTGTTTTACAGAAAACGGTCAAACAATGTGAATAAACCTTCACCATCAGCCTGCAGATTTCAGAAAGCCTTTGACCCTCACCTTTGTCTTCATGTTAATTACTGTCGTTTAACCTCTATTTAGTCAGATTAGTCTTGATTACATTTCAGCACAGACTCTACACATTTGTTCATTTATGAAGGATAGAGTTTTATTGCCACAGACACAGATCTAAATTTATTCCTCATTATCACAGCATCTGTACGACTGCTGACCCCGTTTGAACCGCTGCCCGCTCCACATTGTAATTAGCTGCATATGTTTTCCATTTAAAAAACATTAAGCCAAACACAACTTTTTCCCTGACGCTGCCAACCGTCGTCGCCTGAATCCAGCATCATTTCGCTCGGAGTGTTAATTGCGAATACTTAAACTGTCCCCAAAACTGAGGGATTCATTCTCGGCGATGAATTTGTCTCGCTTTGTCCCATTTCTCCACGGCTTTTCCTGCTGCTCAGATCACCTGCTTCTAATTCCCATTTACCCACGTATCATCGCTCTCACACGTCTGCTTCAGACCGTGCGTCTCCGCCTCTAATTGCATCAGTTAAGAGTAAATGTGCCGCGTTTGCAGTCGGTCTCATTACGTGGAAAACAGTCATCTGTAACGATTTGAGTCTATTTTGTATCTGCTCAAGTCGAATGAATGTTGTTGGTCCTCGTGTGCATAAGCAGTGAGGATTTATTATGGTTCATTTGATGAGTAAACAGATGCATCCTGGCTGCAGGCCTTTTCTCATTCACTATTCACTGTTTTCTTCTGAAGGGATTCCCTCTCTGCCTCCCCACCTGTTCTATAAATCAGCCAGAGATAGCTTCAAGATTAGTTTTATATCATGTCAGGATTTATAGTAAAGCACTCGGAGCTTAAAATCCTGAATATGGTCTTCATTTTATATTCACGTCTGGTCTTTAAGGGATAATTTCCAGCGTACGCTTCATGGCTCTATTATCTTAACAGGAGACAGAACCTAAATGGTCTTAACAATGGGCCTGGACCGGGTTCAAACAACCACAACAACTTAGTTTTTGGAATAATCCCGACAGTATTTTATCCGTTCTTTAACTCCCAAATCGTTTTACTCGATTTTGAAACGAGGCCAAGTGGAAAATGTTAAATTTGTCCTCTTTATTTTCAGCTTAACTACTGTTGAATTTGGCTGCTTTATTATTCACAAGCAGCATAAGAAATGCACACAAATACATACATTATAATAATGTAGCTAAAGGAATTCATTTACAAATGTTAATATTAATAATTTATTTATTAGTATCTATTTAAACCCTCAGAAAATGTGTTTAGGGAAGCCTTTCTTTTTATTGGTGCTTAGGGACATAATGTAAAATAAAATAAATACAGAGTGTGAGGCATAAAGAAGTAAAAACATAAACAAGATGTGGCAGTAATAACTGCAAAAAGTTACCATGGTTGTACAGTGATTAAAATAAAGTAAAAAATTAGAGGAAACAGCTGAGATAATAAATATAAATTCAAAGGTAAAAACACCAAAATCATTAAAATTGTCAATTAAATACTTTTTTTTTTTTTTGAAAAATACTTTTTTTAATATTTTCTAGTATTGCTTTATTTTCTTTTATTCTGATGTTTAAAAATCTTCCCTGCGTGGTGTATCTATAAGTTTATACATTTTAGTTTATTCTCTCTGTAAAATGCATCTATTCTCACTGTGACAAACTATAATCTTGTTAAACAACATTAACATCTTATAAAAGTTTCTGTTAATCATAAACAGATCTTTAAAAAAATAAATTGCAATTAAATTTTGAAAATGTCTATTAACGAGTATAACTTAAAGGATGTTTAATAAATCAAATATACAACAAGAATTAATCCAGAAAGGTCTCGTTAAAATAATGTTACGAGACTGTAATGTTACGAAATACGAGACTAGAGCTATCTCTAGTCTCGTATCAATAAGAGTGATATAAAAAAAGTGATATATTGGCCACCCGATATATAGGATTTTTAAATTTATTTATTTTTTCAATATCAGCCATCAACCTGAAGTTTTTTTGAATGCAATATTAAAATAAAGGTCAGTAAATGTTAAAGAGTACAATGTGTACATGTATTAACAGATTCATTTATATTGCTGAATAAAAATCTTAATTATCTGATGTTTCAATTGCACTTTATGATCAGTGTGGTTCTGACTTTAATCTTGGAATTCTAACTTTTTTGTGAAATTCTGACGAATCTCAGAATTCTGACTTTTTTCTCATCATTCAGATTTTTTTCTCTCAGAATTCTGACTTTTTTCTTGGAATTCTGACTTTAATCTCAGAATTCAGACTTTTTTTTGTTTTTTTTCAAAATTCTGATTTTTTTTTTCTTAGAATTCTAACTGAAATCTTGAAATTCTGTCTTTTCTCTCATAATTCTGACTTTTTTTTTTTTTTTTTCAAAATTTTTACTTTTTTCTCATGATAATAATAAAAAAAAATATTTGACCATAATTTTTTTCCCCAATGGCCCTAATCCTCCTCTATAGAATTTTTCATTTTTTAAATATATATTACAGTTAAATATACGTTTATCTGCAAAGTTTTGAAAATATAAACAGACACCTTTGGCACAGAAGCATTTTGCTTTTTGTAAATTTTAAATGAAAAATGCTGAAGCAAGAGTTGGAGATGCTCGGATAAAGTATATTTCAGGGGGTACTCCACTGTAAAAAGTATGAGAACCACTGTATTAGACAATGCATCATGATTTGAATGATGTCAGCTTTATGCTTTCATGACACTGAAAACTAAAAAAATAACTAGTGTTCATGCATCTGTATCTCAAACATGTAGATTTTTTTATATGGAAGAACAGGTTTAAGTGGATGCGATTCCAAATGCTGTGTGTGCACTGTCATCTGTTTGATTCACACATTTTGTACATTATTAGCGGTGTTTATTCATACGTAGACGTGTATGATAAACGAGGCACTTGTGCACCAGTAATGCCGCTTCTGCGCCGTATTGCACATTCCTTAAGAACATAACGTTGCAGAATCTTAAAGTCGTTTCATTTTTCTTTGGCATGCCGTCTGTCCGCGCACTTAAAGCCTTGACTCAGCACTCATAAATTAGCCGTGCCTCAGTTGGTCGGCTAGCTTGCACAAATCCAGCCGCCCCGTTTGTGGCGTTAGCACAGCAGCTACCGAGCTACACCGGCTGTGAACCTATCCGTGCTGCGTTCAGGGAAAATCCCAGCTGATGTGCTTGCTTTCCATTATCTTATATCCTCCATTGGCTTGTTAGTAATGACAGAAGGAACGCTGTTTATTGCTGCAGCCACTTTCCACGGCGTGGGTTAAGTGGGATTTTCCAGGGCGATAATGGACCTATGACACCGGAGTTAAAAAGGCAGGTTAAGCAAACGAGACACCTCAACGTGTCAGAGATGCAAATTGATCTTGGTGAGAAACGCCAGGGAGTTGTGACCAAGCCCGGAGTGGAAAACTACCGCTCATTCCCCTTCTGCATCCTCCATATTCCTCCCCACCGTCCCTCTGCTCAGATCCAGTGGAGGGGCGCATGAAAAGAAGTGACTCCACCACTAACTTCCCATCAAACAAATGCTGTTAGCCTGATTAAATGAACAAAGATAGAAATTATCATAATGGCCTTGCTTTCTTTCCACAGTTGATGAATCTTCTAATGTGACAACAAACAGAGTCTCTGTGAGTGCTGGTGATAAATATTTATCAGGATTACACATTCTTTGTCCCAGTTTGATAACAGACATGAAAAAAAGACAAAGAAGCATGTTTGCCTTCTGTAACATGAAGCTTGTTAGGATGTGTCGCACAAATTAGAGACTTAAATTGAAAAGTGTCGCTGTGGCGCTGCTTAATTCTGAGCCAGCCTCCCTTCTTTGTCGTCGTCACAGATTTTTTTTCGGTCCCTCCAGCTGATATACTTCTGCTGTGTTTTGGCAGTTAGAGTAGCTCAGTTATTTATTAAATAGCCCAACGTTCCTGTTTGATAGAGTAAGGGACTGAAATGCTTTTAGGATTTCTATAAGGAACGGGCCTTTTGCTCTTTCACAGACCTGGTTAATGAATTCAATCTTCCACCCTACCATCTTTTTACATATTTCCAGGTGAGGAACTGTTCAAAATCCCTATTGTCCAACTTCTCTTTGGCCCAAATGTCGTGCACTGTTTATGTAACATAACATGAATGTGGAGATGAAATGACCAACATTTATTTATTCTATTTATTTACCTTTATTTAACCAGGAAGTCCCATTGAGATCCGAAATCACTTTTGCAAAATTCCATGGTGCAGTACCTTTCGGGCAAATGGGGCTGCTGTGGCCACCGGAAACATAATGTAAACCTAGCTTATGCTAGCCTACCATGGTTATGTGATTACTTTAACCTGCTAGCTAGGTCTGCGTGTGCTGCATGCACAGTCATATTTATGACTTATACAAAAACTTTGGCAAAAAATGCATCCCAGAGCATTGGAAATAGACCAAAACATGTTATTACAAAAATGTACAGCCTAGTCTCAAAAGATGTGCTATTATCTGGATTGACATTTTGATGTATATATTTTATTAAAGTTGCGAAAAACTGGCCAAACTTGTCCATCCAAAATGAATTGAGACATTTTCAAGTGGCTACCATTTCCACATGATTGATGTGCGGACTGGCCCAAAGATTATATATGCGACACATCATAACGATATCTCGTATGCTTTCTGCACAACACCAAACCCCATTCATCTACAATGGGAACAGAATGCTGACAGCTGATTGGATGAAATTGTTCTCACTCTAACTTAGAGTGGAGAGGGTTGGTTTTATGTTAGAAAATGTACAAACAACTCTTCATAACTGTCAGATTTTTGGGGTTTAAGCAACAATTTATACATCAAAATGTGCATCTGGGACCCAAAAAATCAGACTCAGACTATTTCTGGCTTTTACACATCACCACAAGTCCACCAATTTGGCAAAAGGGAAACACATGGGTTACATTTACTTCAGGAAATGTAGGAAAGTCTAGTTTGACTAACGTAACCTATTGTTAACTGAACTAACACATATAATGTTGGTTTGACAGACTATTACCAAGGCAAGGCAAGTTTATTTGTATAGCACCATTCATACACAGGGTAACTCAAAGTGCTTCACAAAGGCATAAAAAAGCAAGACATTAAAATCAAAAAGGGGAAAAAGACATTAATAAAACATGATTTTAAAAAAGCATCTACAGAATAAAAGAAACATTAATTATATTAAAATCATATATTAAATTAAGATTTAAGTTAAAGTAAAACAAGACATTAAAATCCAAAAAGTGCATTTAAGAAACAGGATTGGGAAAAAAAAAAGTGTACTCATAAGCACATGAAAAGAGGAAGGTTTTTAACCTGGATTTAAAAGTGCTGACATTTGGGGCTGATCTCAGTTCAGTTGGTAGTTTGTTCCAGTTTTTGTGTCCGTAACAGCTAAAAGCTGCTTCACCATGTTTAGTTTGAACTCTGGACTGGACTACGTTACCTGAGTCAGTCAACCTCAGGGCCCGACTGGGTTTATATTCTGTTAACATCTCACTCATGTATTCTGAGAGCTGTTGAAGACTATAACTTGTTAGTCTCAAGTCATAACTAGTTTAGGTCATAACTAGTTTAGGTTTTAATCATTGTTGACATACGCCTCCTCCTTCGACAGTGAGAAGGAAACAAAATGATGCATCGTGCCAAGAGTGACATCGTGCCTATGGCTGCTCCGTCACTCGACTCGTCAGCAAATTGAAGCTTTTGTGTTTATCCGATGAATTGATTAGTTCTTAACCCATAAGGACCCACTGTGACATTTGTGTCACTTCCCAAATAAATCGATCTCTGTATTTAACCGTCCTTAAGTGATGTATTGCCATTTGTTGTCATATTATTTTCTGTATTTTGTGTTTTTTCAGCAAAACATCTGGTATTTTCTAACATATAATTTACTAATCATGTAGATATTCGTAAAAGTTTAGAGTAAAGCTGAGGGTTATTATATCAAAAACAGGAAAAACTGGAGAAAAAGTGACCTTTTCAGTCAAATCTTTCATTAATTGAACATGAACCCAGTGTGTCCATCCACTGTCATTGATCCAACTCCATGGGTTTTCCTGGTGAATCAATGTATTAGAAGATGACGGTGTTTCCATGGTAACTACAGAGCCTCTGAACGTCTAAATGGGTCAAATCTGATGAAATAAATGTATTTTACACCAATTATTTACATGTATGAGTGGATCAACAGGGATTAAACAGTTTATATCAGTACATGGTTTTGATAGATGGTAGATGTTTGGGTCTTTATGGTTAAAACAGGTTAAATAAAGAGAAAATTTCATTAGGGAGCTG
>JAPTGZ010000009.1:31160410-31174168 GCA_029814645.1 Fowleria isostigma
CGAGCAGCCATATCAGGCGCATCAAAACATTCAACATCCGTCTCTTGTGCGGGCGGAAGTAACACTAGGAACAGCTGGAGTCGGAGGAGGATAGTCCTTGAGCAGGGGTAAACCAGTTATTATGTCTTCCCACTGAAATATGTCAGGCTGTAAACTTAATTTTCATGTAGTATATCAAAAAAATTGCTTTTTGCTTTAAAAAATGTTTTTTTTATATTACAAATATATAATTTAAAGGCTTAAAAATGTGACAATTATTGACTATTTGATATTTTTATTTATGGCTCAAGTTGATAAATACAAAAATAAATTAAAATGGTTAAAAACAAACTGTATGGAGGAAAAAAAATCCTTAAGTGTGCATTTTTGGCACAGTTTGTGGTTAGTAAGGGTCTCTCTGGGTGATACTGGAGGGTTATAGAAATAAAATACCAACTAAAGGCCTGTGTGTAATGCAGACCCAGTACCGTCTGAATTCCTGTACCACTGTTGGAGTAAATCTGTTCAACTACTTCTTCATGTCTCATTATTTGACCCTGACCTTTGTGAGTTTTGGGTCCTAGTGTTCAGCCCTTAGCCTCCCTGTCCTACCCTTACACAGATCTGACTCTCTGTGACTTGGAGGCAGGTCCTGGATGTTGTGTTGGCTCTGTAGTCCTGCCCTGAGCCAGTCCACTGATAGGCCTCTATTCTGAGCCGGCTCCAGGGTAACATAATATTTCTGTAATTTGCTTTTGTCCGAGGCCAGAAGATAACACGTGAGATAAAGCGTCCTGTCCGTCCCTTTTGTCCCCTGCTGCTCGCTCCCGTCGCCTGTTGAGAATGAACAATTACTGCTTCCTCTGGTAATTTTCCCAATTCTGATTCCTTATCTTGCCTAAATCCTCCGAGATACAAACCGAGCGGGAGGCTTTAGGACGATTTAGTCTGGAAAATGAGTTTATCTCATTCGTTTGGCTTTGGAACGAGAGGAGAAAGTCGAGGGTTTGTTATGTAATTGTTTGTTCTACCTATATTCGTCCTAAGGTGCTGCAGTTTTTTTTAATCTATGGCGTTATATTGGATTCTTTAATAAACAAAGCACAGATACAGGAATCGAGAATACCACCACTATACCACTCACTCACTTTTAATCACCACTTTAAAAAAATCCCATAAATATAAGGACAATTCTTTTTTTTTTGTGGCAACATTCATGTCTTCATGTTTCACTTACTCTGATTTTTTTCTAAAATGTCCCAAATATTTAAAACCAAGTAATTTAATTATGTGTTTAAGTGTTTGTCATAATTTAAACAGAAATAAAATGCATTTCAAATATTATTTTATATTTTACACACCTTTTTGGAGACACACGCTCAGTTTTATGTTTCCCACAGTGCCAAGTCATCAACTTCCTCCAGAAGTATAAGTCATAAAATTATAAACTTGTTTTTTTACTAATTTGATCAACTAGACTAAACTTTATTTTATGATGTAATTGAATCTGAAATTGTAATTATTATTTACTATTTTCTTCATATTGTACACCTCCCAATAGTTATCATGAGCTTAATTGTCTAAAAAAAAAAACCCAAACCCTACAATTCCATAAAAGCCATTTACAGGAAGTGACATCATTTGTTTTTGGTATGAATTCAACTGTAGAAACTGAGATAAGCTTCAACTGTCACTCTTACCTGAGTTTATTTGGTCTGTAACATGTTCCACCTGTATGGGTAACTCTTAAAGTTCCACCCTGTTATGATCGGTTATGGGAAAAATGCAGCATTTGCATCGATAAATTTAAATGTGGACTGACTTTGTCTTTTAAATGTAGATGGTACAAAGCTGGATAAGGATTTTACAGTATGTACGAAGTGCGAACTGTTTTACAAAAACATGATACACAGTTCACGTAAAATTAACCCTCAGCACGCCGTATTTGACGCATCCATTCAGATTTAACGGGAGTTCTAACGGTACGTCGGACATGAAAGCTTATGTGTACAGATAACACACCAATTAAACGTGGTATGTATATGCGAATTATGATATCATGTTTAAATAGTGTGAGTGTTTGTCAGACACATAAAAAAATCCTGTTTCCAGTTCTGTTGAACCTAAATAGTCATTGTTTTTGCATTACTACTGTTTGGTTAAATTATGATTAAAAAAATAAAATTTTCATTTGTTTTTGTCTCACCCCTATAAACACACAGATATATTGTAGGTTATTAAGAGCAGTATATTGATAATTGCAGTATCGCAATATCGAGATATTATCGTTATCGTGAGCCATGTATTGCGATTATATTGTATCGGATGGAATTGTATTGTGAGGTACCCTGAGATTCCCAGCCCTAGTGGAAACAATTCCACCCTGTTAGGTTCCACCCTGTTATGTTTATAGACCTAATAGGGTAGAAATTCTAAAGAGAGAGCAATAATTATTGTTATAATTAATATTACTAACTTCATATATATATATGTGTGTGTATTCTAACATAAGGACATAAATCACGGTAAATGAAACGTGGACGTGAAATGTTGAATCACCCACACACAAAATGTCACTGTCTGTGGCTTTTTAAGGAGAGGATATCAAGAAGTCACTGCTTCTAGCAGGTATCTGTGATCGTCTTGTTAAGCCTAAAATTGGTAGCATATGTCTGACTTGAAAAATTACATCGAAAGTGAGGAAAGGTTCAACAACAAGTGGTCGGATTCACAATGAAAGCATGGAATTTGTGCTCTCCTATATTTTTTTTCCACTTAAATTTTTATTTAATTAAATTTTGCAAATATATAGTCAAAAATAACAACACAAAAACAGACGTTGCTTGTGTAGATGCATTACATTCACATTATTCTCCATTATAGTTTTTGGCGCTCATGTAAACTGTCCACTACCAGGTCATTTTCACCTCTGTTTCTGTCTTGGCGTTCTTGGTGGTGCTCTTGTGTTTTTCTTTTGATTCCTGTATCTGTGTTCTCTTAGTAAAGACTCCAATGTTAGCGCCGTACCAGACTGTCATATTCAGGTGCAGTCATCCTAATTGTGTCTCCTCACAAGCCCCCGCTCACCACACTGTAGGATTTGTGGGAATTTGATGAGACATCATGAGATTTTAATAAATGCTTTTGTGTGAGGTCCCGCTCTAAACCGGCTTAGTTTCCACTCTCTGGCTTTGACTCCAACACACCTCCCCTACTCCTCTCCAAACCCAACAAAAACGTGGGATGGGAAAGCAGAGTAATCCTCCACTCCTCTTCTGGTTTTGCATTAAAGTAAATCGCCTTCCTTTTCTTCCTGCACATGTTTTTAATTGCCCTCGGTGCTAATGTTGTCAAGTGTAGCCGTGCATTACAGGTGGATTTAATAAAAAGCACCTGGAAGGTTTGCTTGGCTCAAATTGCCGGCTTTCCAAACATAAGCCCCGTCTGTAAAGTGATACCTGAAGGCCGACCCAGGGTCCTGTATGGGTCCACTTTTCCAAACCAGCATCCACACGTCCCCGTAAAGCTAAGTACAGCAACCCGACCCGCTACGCACATTTATTTTTCACGTCCAACCTGCACCCGCCAGTGCATAGACCCCCAACTCAACCTGTGATTAACGCATTGTCTACACAATGTGTTTCTAATTTTAATTGGAAAAAATTTTCTTACCATGAATTTGTCAATATGATTTTGTGAATTTGTGATTTTTTTGTGAGTGTGAATGTGTAAGTGAATGAATAATGGATCCATTGTACACACTTTAAGTATGTGTTAATAGAAAAGCGCTATATAAATCTAATACATTATTATTGTTATTATTATTGTTATCATTATTGTTATCATTGTTTGTCCTACATTTGTTCTTCAAACTTTGCAAGGATTGGCTAATCTGTGTGGCAAGTATAATTCACTTATGACCCCAGGAAGATCTGAGATTTTCGACATTATAGCTTCAGATGGTATTGTAATTTTCCAACTCGAATCATTATATTTTACCGTTTTGCAGGGAAGCACGGCCAACAGACCTAGAGTAGAAAGATTTACAGCTGCTTAAGCATTGAGACAGATTCTTGATGAGTGAAGATGAAAATAGCGCCATTGATGGAGCTGAGTCTGTGTGTGTTTTTTGGCTACTTTTTTGTAAAAAAACCCCCCCAAAAACAAACAAATTCCATACCCTATTTATTAGATGATAAAGAAATATAATAGAGAGTAAAATAAATATGAAGAACCCTAAAACAATCATTTATACAGAGGTATTCCTATATAAAGTCAATGGGGTCATAAATGACCCCACTCGCTCATATTAGTTGCTAAAATAGCTTGGTCGCTTGAGGGTCAAATGTCCTGCAAAATGTTTTTATCCATGAGTCATATGTTTTTTTCACTTCCTTGCTTGTTACTTACTTGTATTTTGTTGAATTTGACCCGTGCTCATATCTGCAAAAATTTATTTTTTTATTTTTTTACCCGTCACTAGCCTCTCACAAAAGCACCTTTAATCTGGCTGAGTTTTTTTTTTTTTTTGCCCTTTTTGATCCAATCACAAATGGACTCATCCAAATACATCTATTCACATCTGGGGTTAGTGTGCCTCCAGTGATTGGATCTCATTCACCTGGTCTATACGCAAATAAAATGCTCACAATGTTCTAAAATGTAATGCGAGCTTTCATCTCCAGCAGGTATTTTGTGTAGTGCAAAGTTTAACTGACTGGCTTTGGAAATGCTTCACAGATAATCAAGACTTAATGATGAATGAAATGATGAAAGGGGTTTTGATGCCTTTTCATCTTTCCTACCTCAACATTAGCGAGGTATACCCAAAAATAATTTACTTCACTGGGCTGTTCAGACACTGCCAGCAAGTTTTAGGGTGGAATGTTTTCTTACCTGTTATTCAAAGCATGAGTCGTGGTTGTAAACAGTTTGGCTTAAATGCTCACATGAATCTTTGACCGTTTCATTTGTTTTTATTGGTTCCCATGCACAGCAGAAAATTTAATTATGTCTCCGTTTCAACCACATAAAGTGAACTGTGAGTATTGTAAACTCAGTGACGCTTGGGCAGCTGTACACCAATGAAACACCCGGATAGGATGATGGAAAACCCATGTTCAAGTAGAAAACCCTGACCAGCAGGGGGAAGTCTGGGACCAGAACACGCTTTAAACCAAAACCACCACTGAATCAGCACTATGAATCCACAGATTGTATTAGGCACTGAATAAAGTATAAAGCTCATTGTTTACACACACATCTGTATTATGGTATCATCAAGTTTTCTTCTTCAAACTAAAACTCATAGACTCTTATTTTGACAGGTCTTAAAGGGTTGTAACGATGTCATGGTGTTATGAATGATTGTGAGTTTAAACTTCATAGTTAATTAATCGTCAAGGCTGCCAAAAACAGGCTCATAAAATTCAGTAGATTAAGAGCAGAACTGAGACACACCAATGCCCCCTTAAACAAACTTCCTGCCCCCATAAATGAAAGTTAGTGAAGTTTCAAGAGGTAGGGAAAGGGTAAATGAGCTTCACAACAGTGGAAGATGAGGAGGAATTAATAGTGTGTTAAGATTCACTTTTACTTTGCAAAGGGATGTATGGTCAAATGGTCTGGTATGGATCGCACTTCCATGCATAAACGCCCCTGCAAGATAATCGTGGTCATCGTGAAACCATGACTATTTCTCTGACAATAATTGGAGCCCGGAATCTCTAATTGTCACATCTGTACTGTTTTATAATCTTCATGTGCTGCCTCAGCCAATAGTTTACATCATAGCTCTGTTTTTAGGCAGAAAACATCCACAGTAAAACAACAAATCACCTCTGTTTCCTGTATGGTTTGAGTTGCCAAGAATTGCACTAAAGATTTGTTTTGAAGGTCAGAACTATTTAGTCTGAACCGTGAATCAACAAACAGCAACTTGACAAAGATAATAACATCCCATAATAATAATACACCTTCATAAACCTCAGAATTGAACTCACCCATTAAAACGAAACACTGCCATTTCAGCATCAGACTATTCTTTTTCATTCGGGGCTGTGTCCAGAGGTGAAAACAACAACAGTATGTGTTTGCAAACGTAACCGGCAGATAACTTAGACATTTTCAGGAATTTTTTGTGACGTTGCATTGAGGGAAGTGTAGTTTCACGCAGAGAGCCCACTGGGTTTTGCTTGGTCTATGTTTTTTTGTCACTACTACTGCGGCTGTGTGGAGCTACGCTACCCGCAATGCAACGCCGTGACAAATATCCGGAAATGCCTGAGTGGCCCTTCAGCTATGTTTGTAAACACACAGACTGGTTTGTGGTGGAGTACAGTTTAAAATTTTTTCCTTGTGAGGGAAGAGATTCAGGTGTTTAATCACAGAAAGACTTAAGGATTTGTGATACTTAGGTTAAACAGCTTTGATGAAAAATTGGCGACGAAAGTCATCCACAGCTTAAATTAAATTTAGTTCATATTCACTGACATCTTTGACAGAATTTCTCATATCTTTATTCTAAACACTCCGATGTTAATTTTAAGTCTCATTTTAGTAGAAGTAGAAATACTACATGCACCACAGCTAATACCAGAGCCTACTTTCTGCTTCTTACTTGTCTGTCTCCTCCGACATGTTTGTTATCTTGCTCAGCTCCATCTTCCTCTCATCGTTCGACTCTCCTAGAACATTTCTAACATCTAACATCTTGAGTCACTGACTTTAATTAAAACTTGAGAAACCAGGTTCGCTCCAGGGTCCAATTGAAGATAAGTTCCAGTCTGAAGTTGTGTTGTTTCTCTATCGATACCCTGATGTGAACGCTCACACTGTAATGGATATTTTTAATAAGCACCAAAACCTGATTACACCTTAATGTACTAATGTAATGTTTTTTTTTTCCCCCTTGGTTTAATGTCCCTACTTTTACTTTGAGTCGCATTCTCCCCTTGACAATAGGGAAATGCATAAAAGTCCATCGTGAGTTGAGTTGTGATGGCGGGCCATGAGGATTTTCTCATTTCAACACACAGTATATAACTGATGTTTGACACCAAACATCTGCAGGCGCTGTAGCTGACAGATGCTTCATTCAAGTCAAGTCTATTCTTCTCAGGGTCATAACAGATGCGCTGTCTGTTGAAGCATACGGCGTCACACCATGGAACCGTTAGAACAGCGCTCTGTTTACCAGATAATTCACCGTGGATGGCGTATTTGACGTTTGGGAGACCCACTGTAAATATAATGCCCTGGGAGCCTTCAGCCACATCTCGCATCCTCATTTAACGAGTGATGCTGAGTCAGGTGTCAGATCAGTGACTCGATAGTAGAACTAGAGCCGCAATTACTTTGATTGTTGTTTTATGTCATGGGAAATTGAACTTCTTGTGAATTTGTAATGATGTGTCAGTTGTTCCCATAGTGGTTGATGTAATTTTGATATTTACTCAATAGTTTAGGACCTATTTTAATCAAAAATGTCCAGTATGTGAAGTTTTGAATTTTCTAATGAGAATCAGCGGTGGTAGAAGTTCTCACATTCTGTACATAGAAATAGAAGTACAGCTACTTGTGTGAAAAAATACTCTCATAAAAGTACTAATTAAAATTTTTTACTTAAGTGAAAGTAAAAAAGTACACCTTCTCAATTGTAATAAAGTACAAAGTAAAAAGTAAAACTGCATTTTTTTGCCATGAATGAAACAGTACTCATTTAACGAGGCAAAATTATAAAAGTTTGTTTTTCTAATTCCACAGTAAATCAAGCGATGTATTTTTTGTATTGTCACATCAGTTTGAAAAAGTGACAAGTCTGTTCTGAGAATGTGAGGAGTATAAAGTACAGATATTTATGCACAAATGTAGGGAGTCAAAGTAAAAAGTAGCCAGAAAAATCAAGTTAAGTACAGATACCTAAGAAAATCTTCTTAAGTACAGTAACAAAGTACCTCTACTTCATTACATCCCACCTCTGATGAGAATTAACTTCTAACTAACTATAGATGTGGTTATTGCTTATTTCCAAGATAATATTCATAAGATAGATTTATTAAAAAGAACATGTTTACATTTCCTTTCAGTAAAAATGTAACAGACGTTGACTGATATGGGCTTTTCTAAGGTTGATGCCAATGTCGATTTATTTATTTTTTAAAAATTTGGTCAGCTGATGGCTGATAGCTACAGCTAATTTTTGAGGCCAATTTATATATACATATTTTTAAAGCACATTGACTGTAAAACCCAATTGAAACACTCAAATAATTATGATTTTTATGCAGCAGTATACATGTACACATAGTACTCTTTCAACATTTATTGAACTTCAAGTGCTGCCCACACAGGTGCCTTATCAAATATTTTTACTTCTGATCAAATGTCGGCTTTTAAAAAAAATGGCCAGTATTAAAAAAAATAAAATAAAATCTATATATCTGCCTGATATATTGGTCTACCTCTAGAATATAATCGTGACCAGTTGTAAATGTATCATCACATTATTTCTAACATTTGAGATTGGGGAGGTATCTCATTTTCCATTTGAATATTAAAATAAACCTGAAATCTATTTTCCTGGATAATCCAGATTCAGTCACTTTTACACCAAATTAATGACATATTTGGTATGACTCATACGAAGTGCTCGTCTCTGAGATGTCAAAATACACCCTTTACATTAGTATACAGAATGCACAGAATATAAAAACTATATATGAAGCATTAGCACTTTATCATATGGTTAGGAAATGTTATCTAAACAGAACTTTAATTATGTGTCAATTCATTTTACATAAGTTTTAACATATTCTCTCTTTAAAGCAGATAACTTCCAAAAACTTATAGAACAGATAAGCATGTAACAGTCATAATTAGATAAAAATAATAGAAGAACTTTAGCCCAAGTGCCTGAAACATCAACTGATAGATACAATTTTAGCTGAAACTTGTGTCCATATGTTTACAAGTATTTATGATGCTTCAGACATCAGTGTTTTGAAATATCCAACTCCTTTTACCTTCTCCTTCTGCTCCACTCTGCTGCTGTTCCATCTGTCTTCCATCTTCTTACTGTACCTGAAGATCAAATCTCAAGCACTCATCAGAACAACACACCAGTATAAAAAAAAACAGAAGGAGAAGATGAAGAGCACGCCTCCTCCACCTGCTCCTGTTATTTCCATGGAGTGTGAAATTAGGTTTTTACTTAAAACGGGATCATTGCAGTTTGGAGATGAAGGGGGGGGTGATTTACAGGAGTGTTGTTTGCCGTTGCAGACCGATGGAAAGGTGGGAGACGAGAGGCCGCTTTCTTTCATGATGGCTGCTTGGCTCTCATCAAACGCTTTCAGAACTTACACAACTCTCTGCTTCCACAGCTGCACAGGCCACGTAGGTCAGCAGAAAAGGCTATTATAGTTTCCATCTATTTCACCCCGGGGCCTCTGACCCCAGCCCACTCCTCTGGATATGGGCCTAACACTCTTCAGCGTGGTATCGGACTCCGTACATTTTAGCCAGCTGCCCCGTTCTGACCTCTGCCTCCACTCCTGCGATGTTCTGAGACTGGCTGTTTGTGTCAGTTCAATCTTCCTCTCTGGGATAATAACGGCGAACTTAACTTTGCTCTATTCGTGCTCTCAATTTTTGTTTGTATCATTCACTTTTGCCCTTTTTTTTTTTTTTTTGGGCATTTTTTAAAATTGGGTTTTGAATGTAATACAAAACCCCAATGGAGATCCAAATGATGTGAATTGCATTATTCAGTTAAACTGCCTTTAAAGTGCACGTTTCTGCTCGTTGAAATCAGCCCAAGGCCACATAAATGGATTTTATGATATTTTTATGCCTAAAGGGGAAAGGATCAATATGTAGTATTTCTATTGTGGAATATTATGACCTAAAATTATCATCAGAGCATTTAGAACAGTGATTCCCAACCTTTTTTGGCTTTTTTAACATCCCAGATTTCTGGCAACCTCAGACATTTAAAACAAAGACATTTTTTTCACTGAACTTGATTTCTTTTTGGTCATGTAATAGTTTACTATAATGTGTAGCAAAAAATCGTTAACTTTAGACAACATTTAGGCTATATAATATATATTATTATGGACAGAGACAGAAAAGCCAGGTGTAGATTACTGCATAAAGTGGGAGTTTTATTTTCCTTGGTCAGGATATGTACAGTCAGAGGAGCTTGTATTTATAAGGATGAACATTAATACTGAACAAACAATAATTCAATCTTTGAATTATGAAATAGCTTCAGCATCTTAAACTGACCACAATGAATATTTGAAAGATAATCCAGGTATGTCCTCTCACATATCTGGATTTTATTTGAACTAGATTTTTTATTAGGAAAAAGTGTGTGGTGGTTTAATTATAATGAAATATATATTGAATTAAATTTTTTTCTGTTAGTATTTTTATTTATTTTACTTTTTTTTTTATCAATTATTAGAAATTTCAGGGGACCCTATTTGAATTCCAGGTGACCCCAAGTTTGAGAAACACTGGTTTAGAATAAAGAGCTGTGAAATTTTTTGAAAAGACATCAATGTATTAGTTGTAGATACATGAACCAAATATATGTTTCACCCTCTGCTGGTATGGAGGTGAAATGGAGTTTGATGTTGAAATGTCAGCATTTCTTCGACACAGTTGAGTTTGATTCTGAGGCTTATGAAGTTCTAAAGTTATTATGTGGTGTGAGGGCAGCACGATATTGGAAAAAAACTGATATTGCGATTTATTTTTTAACCTTGCGATATATATTGTGATATGAAAAAACACTCAGGAGGATATAATAGCTGTGTGGTGCTGACATGAATGGTCAAGCAAATTAGTTGTGTTACTTCTCGTGTCAACAGGTGTAACTGTCAACACAGAACACATGTTTCAGTTTCATCTTTCTGTAGCCAAAATAATTCCAGATAACTGATGTTGTTTTTTTTTTTTTTGTTTTTTTTTTGCATTGTCTTTGTTTTTAGTGATTTTTTTTTTTTCATTTTCAGTGATTTTTTTCTTATGCATTGCTTAATTTTTAATGTTGTTAGTGACTCACTCCATGTAGAGGGGTGTGGTCTGCCTCAGCAAACTGATTAAGAACGATTGTGATTGGTGGATGGCTATATGCAGTGTGTGTCAGGTACCCTTGACATTAGACAAAGACGAGTTCATTTACCTCCTACATTGCAGGGCCTGCAACGTGACTGTTGTGCACATGTACATTCTGATGGCGATGCTCAAATGATATATTGTGCAGCTCTAATATGATGTTATATAGAATAGATTTCTTTGCAAAGTTGCAGTGTGTTGAGCTATGATTCAGACTAAACTGTGACAGTTCTCACCTTATTTGTTTTATTCCAAACAGAGGTGATTTGTGGTTTTACTGTGGCCGTTTTCTGTTTAAAAACAAAGAACTAAGCTAACAGAGCTATAATGTAAACTATCAGCTGAAGCAGCACAGAGATTATAAGAAACTATCAGACAGTGTTATTTTGATCATCTGTCAAAATAAGCATCAATGAGTCTTACTTCAAAGAAGTATACTTGATAAAATCATAATACAGATGTGTGTAAACAATAAG
The DNA here is from genome assembly GCA_029814645.1 of Fowleria isostigma. Classification (NCBI taxonomy): domain Eukaryota; kingdom Metazoa; phylum Chordata; class Actinopteri; order Kurtiformes; family Apogonidae; genus Fowleria; species Fowleria isostigma. The sequence goes on from JAPTGZ010000009.1 coordinate 31,171,993, forward strand.
CTCTATGGACACGTTGAATGTCATTGTTTGTTTCTGGTAATCCCGCACATGCACAGTTCGCTGGAGGGCAAAAGCACTGCTCCCGCTAATACAACTTTGCTAAAGCAACCACTGTTATCGTTTTAGAAACATCTGCTCAAAAAAAAAAAAATCAAAGACAAAAAAGTATGACTAGTTTAGATCACCTTTGTGCCGATGACTGCGAAAGGTACGATGCAAAGCTAAATGTATTTAGTGAAAAGCTTCTAGCTGACAAATTGTGAGTTCTGTCACCAGTGGAAAATATTTCCGCTTCTTGCTGCGCTGCAATTTTTAAAAGTAAGTGGTGTCATTTCTCAGTGTCAAGAATGGAGAGTACAGTGTGGGTCAGAACAAACCCAGAAAACAGAGCCCTGCTGGTGGGCTCCGCCGCCATCTGACGTCTAAGGGGCTGTTCTGCCGGCTCGGCCCTGCTAGTTGGATGTATTTGTCTGTATTCTGCCGTGTCATCAGTGTCAAAATCTAAACTCACACTGTGTAAAAGATGAACACTAGGCATCCTTTGTCTGTCTCACGTCTGGTTGTCTGTTTTTTTTCTTGAGTGTCCACTATAAATGTGTTTAATATCTTCCTCCTGTCTAAGATTGCCCCCACCACCGCTGTCATCTTCGTGTCGGACCCATGTCGCTCCATTTACTGTGTTTGTTTCTCTCATCTACTGTTTCTAAAAAGTTCTTCTGAGGGTTCATCATACCTTAAATTGTGTCCATAATCATCCTTTAATTCTTCTGAATCTATGGCTGTTTCCTGCAGGGCATTCTCTGGTGTTATATCTGGATAGCTAGGATTCGAGTTGGAAAACTTTACATCTTTCCTTACATCCATTCATCCTTCATTTAACCAGAAAAGTGGCTTTTTTGCTTGTTTGTTTGTTGGCCCGTTGGCTTTATTTAAATTTGGTGCGATCTTTTGATAATTTCACGGCTAAAACCAATGCAAGGGCGCTGCAGGAGCACAGTCTTTTTGCCCTCCAGTCTGAGACAGAGCGAAAAATCACATACGCGTGATGTCACTCGTCCATACTTTACTCAGTGGGTGATAGAGTCTGTGGATATGTAGTGTTGCTTCGTTGGTGGTTTGGATAGTCCTAAAGATTATTGTTGTATAATGTAGTATTGTGTATGAAGAAATATAACACAACCATTTACACTCATTAAACAAGAAAGAATAGAAATAAAGGGCTCTCCTTGATTCAAGCCTCCTTCACATAAAGGCCTGGTACCTTCTGGGTCTGATGGGAATATAGCCTCCGGTCAGTAATTGATGAAATATAGTGTTTCCTTTGTATAGTTCTAATATTCATAAACAGCATTATTTAATAGGAATCTGGGCAGAGCAGTGCACATTAACATCAGTAAAACTTTCCAAAGCAACAAATGTAAGAAATGTCTGTTAAACATTGGATGATAAAAACATTTTTACTTCCACTCAAATATCATCAACATGAAGAGAAAACGGAATCAGGCAAACGCTTGAATGTCTTCCATCACATGCTGGTATTACAATCATTACTGGGCTCCCAGCTTTTTAATATTTCAGATGTCTATTGTACAAAACAAAGCACTTATTGCCATAACTTAATTAAGAATTCTTCATTTTTTTTATTGTACATAGCTGCAGATGCAAATACTCTACAGTTTTATTTTTGTAAGGTAGACTTATGATGGATTCTATGGCACTTTGTTTAATAGTTTATTTCGAGCTTATGCACTTTATGTACAATACTAATTATATATACATGTACAATGTTCAATACTGATCATATACATCTCAATATATGTACACAGATATAGAGGTGTGAAAAAATATCGATACAGCAATATATCGTGATACTTTGACTTCCAATATAATGTCGATATTTCAACCCTTAATATCAATTTTTTTGGAAAAACAAAAATAATCTCTTTGCAACATTAGTTTAATTCACAGTAGTGTAAATGACGAACTTGATGCATTTTATGTTTAATGCACTTTAAGAGATGTACTTTATGTTAAGTGTATGTATTGTATGTAACACAATTTTTTTTTCTTTGACTAATTATTTCAAAAACAAAATGGAGAAGTTGTTTTCAATCAAATAGTTTTGACTTAATTTTTCCTTTCAATTTTGTGAAGTATTGTGTGATTTACATTTACA
>JAPTGZ010000009.1:31185456-31201208 GCA_029814645.1 Fowleria isostigma
ATGTATGTGAGTGTATATATCTCTGTATGTATATATATATGTATGTATGTATATATATTTGGTCAGTCAGTGGCCGATGTGTACATCTGATTTTTGAGGCCGATATTTAAGGCTGATTTGTTTTTAAAGCACATTGACTATGAAGTACAATATAAACTCTCAGATAAGTAATATTTTTATGCAGCAATATAGATAAAATTTTTAGTACACATACACATAGCATAGTATTCTTTTAACATTTATTGAACTTCAAGTGCTGCCCACACAGATGTCTGATCAAATATCTTAAAACATTTTTACTATTGATCAAATATTGGCTTTCAGAAAAAAAAAAATAATAAGGAAGGCCTATGGCTGATATTAAAAAAAACTCAATATATTGGCCCAATATATCGACTGGCTGATATATTGGACTACCTCTACTGATTTATACACCCGGATTTGATGTTTCAGGTGCAGTTTTATTACACAAACACATATAGACATGAACAAAATGGGATGTGACACCATCAAGTAACAATCTGTTTTTACTAAACACAGATACAAAGACCTGGAAAGTGTTTTTATTTATTTATTTTTTAATTAAATTTTTTTTCCACCTTAAGTATTTACATGTTGAACAGAGAAAAGTATCTGTTATTCAAAATATCTGCTTTAGTGTGGATGGCATATCAAGTAACAGATGTTGATAATTCTTCTCCCACTCTTATTTTTTGATCAGTGTATTTTTTTTTTTTATTAACACTTTCAAGTATACAGAAAAAGTAAGACTTTGTCAGCTGTTCTAAGAAATAAAAGATTTTCATACCACATTAAACTTCCCCATTGATCCATTCAACTTGTATCTAATCTTTTCCATCTTAAGGAAAAACATAACATTACATATCCATCTGCCAGAGGAGGGGGGTTTGTCACTTTTTTAATTTAAAAGAATGAGTCATCATGCTAAAAGGTAGGAGTAGGCTGTACTATTTAACTGTGGCCTTCTAATGGTATGCCAAAAAGTCCAATAAAAGCACAGGGGTCAATGGTTAGACCAGAAATTGCTGAATACACTTAAAATATCAAAGACCAGAATGCAATTAGACTTGAACATGACCAAAAAGTGTGAAAGGTAGCAGGTGATCGTCTACATCTGTCACAAATAGGATTCACCTCTGGATAAATTTTGGACAACTTAACTTTAGACATATGAAGTTGGTGTACAATCTTAAATCAAACTCCCACTCTTAATTTGAAGATGTAGAGTGTTTTAAGTCGCAATTTGCACAATGGAGAAATAACTTTCTCAGAGTTTTAGTCAAAGTGTCAGAATAAATTCCATTTCTGTAAGCCTCTAAAATAACTAATATGTTTGGAAAAGTTTGACTTAATGGGTTCAACCAGAACCCTGTTTCTCTTCCTGAAGTTTTTGTTCTGGTATAATTCTGAACTTTGAACTCATCACCAATTTCATGCTCTATAACGGTCAACTGAGGTGTCTGATCTAAAGTGGATGAGTAGTCAAATCCACCAGCAGCAGCTAAAACCTCCCCTCATATTCATTCATCTCGTGGATGAAGTTAATTTCCAGTCCTTGTCTCCAACAGGAAAGCCGAGTTAGCATGTTTCCGGAGGGTTTGCACTTGAAAACAGCTTCATATGTTTTATAAAGCACACATCCCTAGGGTTTGTTAGAGTTTTCTTCATGTGACACCCACTGAAAAAGGCTTAAGAGCCAATCACCCAGTGAGTCAAGAGTCCAGCTGAACGCTCCAAAACGCAGCGCCTACTAAGGGGCATGAATCAGAGCAACCGCGGAGGAAAGAGCAGCGCGCCGGCACTTTTTCTCTCTCCTCTTCCTTTCAATCAATTGACTGAACCTCAAGAATGGGCATGGACGCCAGGCACGTAGCCTCAATCTAGCACTCGCTCCTAGGGGGGCTGAGCAAGCCATATGCTGCAATCCCTCCATCAAATTCAAGTTTTTCATGGAGGGGCAGTTTGTATTGAACACTCTGAAAAGCTCAGGGGACGAGGAGACTAACTGCTGCGTCTCTGTCTGAAGTCCTGAGGTTCAATGCAGAATTTGTACAACAGCACCAGTCTATCTAGTCAAGTCTTCTAATTATAGACAGGCCCAGAGCTGGATTGTTCCTCTTAAAGATTTGGTGACTGTAAATAAGATAAGAAAAAAGACTGAGCACATGAAAATCAAAGAGTAGAGACGTGAGAAAGACAGCAATAGAGGAGTTTTGTGTTCATCCTCACCTGGAGTGTATATTCTTGGCCAGTTAAGGCTAGGGTGATATTTTGCTAATCCCACTTTTTTTAGCCTTTGGTTCATATATTTGTGTATTTGTGGACCCTAGTATTTCATAAAGTTTGAGTTTGAACCCTCCAGGTGCTGCAGATCTATCTTTATATTCATTTTGGCAGGAATCAAGTGGATTTCTAGAACCTTTTTTAATTTCGTCTTAATTTGTTGTGTTTATCAGTGGTTTCGTCGGTACATTTGCACAAACAAGGTCAAGACTTCCAACGAACATCTCTGATTATGACATCAGCACCGATGGTTGTAGGCCGTAAGGCTAATTTCTGGTTCAGTTTTAAACACATCTAAAGTATATTTACACCTAATATTTCTACACACCAATCGAGGAAAGACATGTCTAGACCTTTAACACCTTAACTGGCCAGTCCAATTATGATTTCAATGCATTTGTAGAGATTCTCTGGTATGTTTTGACTTGCGGCAGTAGATGCTAATTCATTAAGTGTCTACAATTTTGTCTCAGTTTTAAAGGCATCTAAAGCATATTTAGACTTTTTCAACAGAAAGCTGTAAGAACACTGTCGGAAACTATAGAAGGTAAAAAGATGCTTAAACTCACCTTTCCTGGTCTTGATTGGTCGACTTTCCCAGGTTCACGTAGTGGACTTGAGAATGACTGTTCGCTGTATTGGGTTTAAATGTGTCCAAGCTGCAAAGAAAGTAATGCTAGTTGACTCAGTTCCATCCATTCTAATTAATATTGACAATTTATATGGAAATTAGGAACCAATTATTACTAACTTTGTTGAACATTCAGCTCAATACACATCCAGCCGTTAGTCATGCACACATCGCCTGAAAAATAAGCATGGGGAAGTAATAATTTCTGGTTGGAGAAAAGAGGATTGTCCACCTAGCTAACATGACTTTTCCTAAATTCTAGGAGTCACACATTATTTTGCCTGTTTTACCATAAAATGGGCATTCATTTCTGTTTTAAGTAGTCTTAAAAAGGTCTTAAAAAGTCTGACATTTAACCTGTAGAAATCTGCAGGGACCCTACATTATTCAGCTCAAAGTCGCAACCTGGCATGATAGCTATGACGTTCATTGCGCTTGACAAGTTGCCTGTAAAAGTTTTTCTGTTATTTTTTTGTTTGGCTCCCTGTGAAAAACCGGTGACATGCCGGCGTGTGGGCACGGATATGACTCACCTGTGGTGTTACCTGCAGTCACAGTAGTTTGAGAAGATGTGGAAATGTGAAGTCTGTACTCGTTAAATGCCTTGTCAGCTGTGATGGTGTTTCAGTTGATAACTGCATGTCTTTCCCTCGTCGTTCCCCGGAAATCCGACTCACAGACCTCACTTCAGGGACACACAACATCTGTCTGTCTGACAAACAAACATGTCAGAGCTTGTTAAATCTGATCAGTTCTTGGATTCGGGATGGTGATGGATTTTGGTTACTAGGGTTGTGTATCGACAAGAATGTGGCAATGCTAGACATTTATCATACAGAGATTCAGTATGTTTCTATTTTTCCCTCAAAATTTAATGTATGTTTTTGAAAGCGTAATATAAAAAGTCATAGTATAAAAATAACACCACCGTATTCATAAAGTATGAGTAAAAATGTTTAATTAAAATGGCTGAATATAAGTGCAAGGGGTTTTACGTTGTATTGATTTTCCAAACTCTCACCAGTACGGGGAAGTCTGGTACCTTTAGAATCAATCTACCAAACACTATGTATCCACAGACTGAATAAAGTATAAAGCTCATTGTTTACGCACAACTGTATTTTATGGTATCAAATTTACTTCTTCAAACCAGAACTCAAAAATACACTCTTATAATCTTCACGTGCTGCATCAGCTGATAGTTTACATGATAGCTCTGTTAGCTTACCTCTGTTTTTACACAGAAAACAGCCTAGTAAAACTAAAAATTATCTCCTTTTCTGTGACTCTGAAAGTTGTCTCTCATCAGTTTCTGTCCTCATATCTGTTTTTGTGTTAGTTTTCCTCAGCATGGGAGATTGCAATAGTGACTCACTACTCCCCCTACTGGTCACAGAAAATCCCCAGTGTGCTACTTGAAATAAATTTAGTTCATATCTCTACAATCCATTACATCGGCATCTTATCTATTGGCTGTTATTTATTGTTTATTGTATGGTATCATGTTTTTTTTATACCTTTATCTTGCTTATAATGGGTTTTATTGGCATTTTGTGATATTTAATGATTTGTGTTTATTCTAGTCTGTTTTTTATCTGTCTTGTGTTTTCAGAGTTGTATGTTTGAGATGTCCTCTCCAGACTGCAGAACAAATTCACTTATGATTATCAATAAAGTCACCTTGACCCTTGACCTTGATCTTTGACAGAACTTCCCAGCTCTTTATTCTTAATACTAATGAGAAGTTTAGGTAATTTTTTTATATTTAAAAGTAGAAATACTACATGTTGTTAATCTAAACACAAAATTAACAATGACACAACGAGAAAGTCAATTCAAAAATAAAAATATATTATCACAAAGCACAAACATACCAGCAGTGTATTGGGCAGCAATCCATGCACCCATGATTTGTACGGTTAATTTTCGAAAAGCAAAGGCAAAAAAAAATGGAACAGACCGTGCTAATTATCAATATAGTGTTATCTTACCTTGTTTTGGGTATTATCATGTTGAAATGCAAGCAGTTGGAGTATTAGTATATCTCAATGGGAGCAGTTCCCCCACGTGTTAATGCAAATTTGTTATCAGCTGAGCATAGTGCACGCTCCCCGCCTGCCGGAATATTACACACCCTGTTTTTTTTGGGGTTTTTTTGCACCCCCTGTTCCTCCATTTCTAAATAATGCACTGCATCCCAGTACTTAAGGGTACCAGTATTGTCTTACATCCTTAGATCACACTCCATTAAGTATTGGTCCCTTATGATTTGCAGCTGATTTTTTTTTTTTTTTTTACATTTCTGCTCTACTCTACTTAGATCATGAGCTCAAAACACAGTAAATCTTAAACCCTTTTTAGTTTGGAACATGTCTGTGGTTTTCACTTCATCCTCGTGGCTGCTTCCTCCCAGCTGTGGCCCTGATGCTGCCACTTGTTTTCATGCACCTTTCAATTTCTTTTCTCTTCATGCTGCAGTAAATTCAGTCCCACTCCTGTTGTTTACAGGTGAAAGTTAGTCTGCGTCACATCAATGGCATCTCATCGGTTTAGCTCTGTAGAGGCTTTGAAATTATTCCATACTGCGACTTGGAGCCCTTTTTTATTGTGAGGATGTTCACCTTGCTTCTCAAAGCTTTTGATGTTAATGCTTGTGTTTTAGCTTGTCTGGTGTTTTTTTTTTTTTCACTCATATTTCAACGTGTTGGTACTTTTTATTGCTGCCTGCACACCTAGTTACTTTGCACAGAGATAAGAGACCAGCAGCTCTGCTTTGTTCAGCAGGAATATACTGAAACTCAAGATTAACTGATGTTTTGATAAAGCGACAAATATGAAAAGAAATGTAAAGGGTTCCATACTGTCTGCGCTCCATACCAGAGCTGTAATCATTACAATGATATCAATGTTTTAATTAAAGCTACGGTGATTACATCAGCCAGACATCGGTATCTGGATAGAAGATGTCGTTTCAGTGATGGCAGTGTTGAATATTAATCTGCCATGATGCACCGATTAGCCATACTATGCTGACTGCTGACAGGAGAAGTGGTAATAATATTGATTATTTCATTACAATGGTGCCTTTCACTGGGTTGGATATATTAGGCAATAAGTGAACATTTAGTCCTTGAAGCTGATGTGTTGGAAGCAGCAAAATAAGCAGTGTAAGGAACTGAGTGCCTTTGCCAAGTGTAGTATTGTAATGGTGATGGCTGGATCAGAACATCACCACATCTGGAGGTCTTGGTGTTCGTTCCTGGTCTGCAGTGGTTCATACTGACTATGGAAGATATCCCAATTTGAGGACCTTTGAATATCTGTGGAACGTACTGATAAACAAATCCAATCCTTCTCATTTCACAACTTTCAGGACACCAGGGATCTGCTGCTTGAAGACCCGTTTCCACCAAAATACCAGGAACTTTGATTACAAGGAACTTATTTACGTGGGTAAAAGAATTCCTGGTAATCTGTGTGCTTTGTATTTCCATCGCACCCCATAGTTTAGGGTAATTTATTCAAGTCAGGCTGATGACGTATGAGGAAGTGGAAATAAACTGCCGCACAGTAGCTTAATGGTGGCTGAACAGAATGTGGAACGCTGCAAGTGTAGTCCACCAATCAATGTTCTCCAGCACATAGCCCCACCCCTCAAGAATTACGGGTAATCTGAAAAGTACCTAATTCCCTACCAGAAACTTCTTAGAAAAAAGTTTAGAGCCGAGGCAAAGATTTTTACCTGGGTAATTTAGATGAAAACACACTGGGATTTTTCAAAGTTTTGGGTAATGCTCAAAGTTCCTGCAAAAGTTCCTGTGGTGGAACAGGGCCTAATGTCTTGGTTCAGATACCACAACATACCTTCAGAGGTCTGGTGGAGTCCAGGCCTCCAGTCAGAGTGGGGACAATTTCAGCCAATCAACTGTCGGCATTCTGTTCCCATTGTATATGAATGGGGTTTGGAACGGTGTTCTTGGGTGGAAACTGTTTGAGATATCATTACGACGTGTCACATATATAATCTTTGGGCCAGGCTGCACATTTGTCATATTTCAGAATAATTTTAGGATCAATTGTGTGTGAATGGTAGCCACCTGAAAATGGTCCAATTCATTTTGGATGGACAAATTTGGCCGTGTATTTGCAAATTTAATGAAATCGGTGCATTGGAATGTCAATCCAGATAACAGCACATCTTTCGAGACCAGGCTGCACATTTTTGCAATAATATGTTTTGGTCTACTTCCAATGCTCTGGGATGCATTTTTGCCAAAATCTTTGTATAAGTCATCACATTACATGCAAGCACACGGGGAAATATAAAACAAATAAAAACACAATTTTCTCAGTGATGAGCAACATAGAAAATAAATGTCAAGAAAATCTGATGCCAAAGAATCATCTAAGAATAATTAATATTCCATAAACAGAATATCAAAAGGTCACATAGAAGGGGTGTGATATTGAAGTTCAGAAAACAAACTGATAATTTTATCTGGAGATTATTACAAGAAACTGAATCTGTGGATGTGGATATAAAGCATTTAAACTTTCAAACAGGATGGATCACATGTTACTCAACCACTGGACTTTTTGTTGTACAGATCCTGCTGAGTCTTTTGCTGCTGACATTAACCTTTTATTTTTTATGAGAGAAGATGCTGTGTTGAAATTGCTTTTTTCCTTTTTTTTTTTTTTTTTCAGCTCAACTTTAAGTGTTAAGTTTACTACAAGCATCAAATCTTCACATTTTTATGGTAGCCTTGAGAAACAATAAATTCCAATAATTGTATTGAAGTGGGACTGTTTGTTTATTCCTGAGTCAGGTGTATTTGTGTGTGTTTTTTATTTTATTTTTTTTTTTATTTAAGACACTTCAGATTAAAAATACACCAGGTAGCCTTCAGTCACTGCATATTGATAAGATGATGTGCCTCTGGAGCCTGTTTTTCGCCAAGTGTATTTATATTAATTTGTATAGATTTTATCCTGAAGGTCGATCAGTTTGATGATGTGAAGTTATCGCTCTGGTAATGAACGAACAAACCAACAAAAATAATACAAACTACTCCCTCCAGGGCTGCCTCACGTCCTCTGTAGGTGCTCTTTGTGCTGGCTCTAATGGTTTTTTTTCTCTCTCTCTCTCTCTCTCTCTCTCTGTTCGCAGGTTCAACTACAGGTCGACTCACCACCTCACCACCAACGGTTTCTACGAGTTCCTCAACTGGTTTGATGAAAGGGCCTGGTATCCTCTGGGCAGGATAGTGGGGGGCACGGTAAGCGTTTCGTCTCCTTCGACCTCACCCTCTTCTCGCCCTTACGCCTCCGTGTGTGTGTGTGATGAATCTCCAGTCATTCTCTTAAACTCACTCCGGACCACACGTCGTACACTCACATTCACGCAGGGTAAGATTTGCTGGATGGTTAAACAGCTCCTCGGGGACGCGGTGAGTAAGTGGAAAGCACTCGTATCACGCGTCGAGTAGATCCGTCTTCATAACAGCTAAAGGACACCCAGACGGGGTCACTTTTAACACGTCATTACGCCGCGCCTCATCTCCTGGCGCTGCGTTTCATCTCCATGTGATGTCTATATAGGGGCTTATGGAGGAGAATTAATTGTTGTGGGCTAATCTGTTCCCAGAGTGCACTATTAGCGACGGCTTAAAGCATGTTATTTTGACTTTGAAGCAACTCCTTTGCATCGTACGGCACGCGAGAGAAAAGCAGCACAAAGCACATTCCCGACTTAACACTCCCGACACACTATTGAGGTTGGTAAAATGCAGCAGCTGAAATAAGGGGAAAAAAAAAGACTGAATTAGGTTTAACACATCGTCATCTCTTCTCTGTCCAAAGGTTAAATGTAAACGTAGGTGACACACATCTGGAAAAGTGAAGACAAAATATTACAGTTATAGGAGCTACCATGTTGCTTCTGTGATGAGCAGTAGAAGCAGTTAACCAGGGTTCATATAGGCACTTGAAATCCTTGAAAATGCTTGAATTTCAATGTTGTTTGTAAAAGGCTTTACAGGAGACAAATAACTGAAACTGTTTTGTGTTTAGAACTAAACCTATAGAAGGAGTGATATTTGTCTGTTTATTTAATCCATAAGTGTTTGGGGTTGATAAGACTTATATTTTCCAACATTTTAGCTCCACCAGCTTTATGTTATTGCACTGAAAGGCAAGGGAACGTTCAATTTAGGGTTTCTTTCAGTAGTAAAATGTCTTCACACTTATCTTAGACTCTTTTGTGTCTTGTCTTAGTGTAAAGTAATACAATGTGAAATATTTAGTATGGAATGGGTTAAACATTTACATAACTGTGTGGAAGTTATTCTTCCTCCCACTCCTTTTCAAATATGCGAATTAAGTCGTATTTTTGTACTTTTTTTTTGTGTTTCTTTCATGTTCTCTTTTAGTCTGTTTTAATTGTACTTAAGGACTAAGTAGGGTTACTTTTGTTGTTGCATATTTGAAATAAACTAAACTAAATCTAAACATAACTGTGACCACATTCACATTTTATTTATTGTTGTTGCCGTTACAGTTGTGCCTAAATTATTTTTTTGTGTTAAGGATACAGAAACACACACTGACTGTCTTTTGTGGATGGTCCAGTTTTATACAGTTTTTATCACAGTGCAATGCTTTATTGAATTTTTTATTACACATTACATGCTGAGTTTTTACATTGTTTTTTACTCCTGCCAAGTATTCTGTATCACAAAAAGGTTGAAAGTGCTTAAAACTTACAAAAATAGAATTCAATCACATGAAATAATAATAAATTTTTAATGGAAAGCATATATATTGTATCATAGAAGTGTTTTTCTTTTAATATTGTTGTAACTGCTATAGTTTAATTGTGGAAAAGCGGTCCGTAGGGGTTTAAATGTTTGTCTTTTAGTGAGCAGTAATGACTACTGACTATAATCATCGTTGTCATAAATACTCTTCTGGATGGAGTTGCTGGAGGCAGATTGTTTAGGAAATGCACACATTTGCTGTCACCATGACTTTATTTGTCAGGTAAATCACATGGACTGGTTAAAAGCCCATTTTCCGTCCAGTGCCTCCACTGACGAGCAATAACCATGTACAGGAGTGTGATTTTTTTTTTTTGTTGAATTGCCCATTCAGACCATTAATGATGGCATTTTGCAGTCACAGCAGTGAGAAGATGCACAGAACAGCATTTTCATTTGTTCACTGCTCTTGCTGGCTTGTCAATATTGGCTGTTATTCTGCTCCTCTCATCACGTTAAATGCATATTACATGGATGTGTGATGAAAAACTGATATGAAAAGACGGAACACTCTCATTTAATGCTTTTCCAGACTGGACTAATAAAAAACAACATTAACCCATAATGACCCAGTGCTCTTTTTATGACTGCTCCCAAGCCATTTTTTCCTCTATTTTTAACTTTTCTTTAGTGATTTATCTCCATTTATTATAATATTATTCTCTGTATATTTCTATTATTAAGGGAAAATCAGGTATTTTCCTATATTTAATTAAGTGATTATTAGGGGTGTAATAAATTCAAAGATGCACAAAATAAAAATCAAGTTAAAAAAGGTTCAAGAGAGCAAAAAGGCACCGTGTACTGAGACTGATGATTTCTGACCCTCTGACCTACTATATTAGTGCTGTTACTTCAGTGGACTTCAAATAGTGGATGCTAGGGATGCAACATTACTCAGGAAAACCGTGTCCTGTTTGGTCCACCCTGCATGGGACAATTCTCTGCAGCTGCGGCTTGTGTTTCTGTCTTGCAGCACATGGCAGCTCTGCCCCTCAGTGACAGACAGCACACACAGAAGCAGCTTTAGACTCAACGCATATACAATATTGTGACATGCTATTAAAAGGAAATGTGATCAGCAGATCAGGAAAAAACATGATATATCATTTACGACACCACAAAGAGAAGCTCGTCCCACTGCCAACTAAGACACAAGTTTTCATGACATTGTCATTTGTGTTTAAGAAATAATTAAAAAAGAACCAGTCAGATTGGTAAATTAAAATGTGTTTTCATTTTTTCTTTATAATATGTAGAACAAACACACCCACAGTCACACTGTCCAACTTTACACTCAAATAATTTTTTTATCAAATTTGTTATCTTCATCAGGGGATATTATTTAATCTGTTTTGTATCATGAGCATTTCATATCATGAGCCCTGTATCGTATTTTGTATTGTTTTGTGAGTTGACTATTTTGTTACATCCCTACTGATCATGATTGATCGTAAAACCTCAAATTAAAATTGATGGTTATTATATCAAAAACAGAAAAAATTGAGGAAAAAGTGGCTTTTTCTGTGAAATCTCTCATTAACTGAACATAAACCCAGTGTATCCACTGTCATTGAACCAACTCCATGGGTTTTACTGATGAATCAATGTTGTAGATGACACTAGCTGGGTTTCCATTACAGTTTTGCGCAAAATTAACAATATTTCTACAATTTTGACAAAGTACAATTGCTACTTGCAGGTGTTTTCATTGAAGAGTGTTTAGCTTCTGATGTGCGAGTCTAGTGAAGTCCTGTCTATCCGTCTCGCAATATGTCGTAGTTCTTGCAGAGAGGGAGAAAGAGAGAGGTGCGTCCGTGTAATTCACATCACTCTGCAGACACGTCTCAAGGCAAAGTCCTTGACAGCGTCTTCACAGAATGGATTTCTGGGAGAGAGCTGTACAGAATTCACCACCCAGTTGTGGATCCAGGCTTTCTGAATGACCTGGGCAACATTTAATGAACTGTTAGATTATTGATCTTCTCACCAGAAGTGTCATGCCTGTGACTAGTGAAGATGCACAAAATGTGTTTCCATGACCCTTTTTCGCTAAACTTCTATATCGAAACGTCTCAAATTTTTAGGTCTTATTTATAACCTATTGTATCTTGTGATGCTGCATTGCACTGGGGGGAGAGGCTTGTATAATTTCATTGTAACATGAGTACAATGACAATAAAGGTTTATTCTATTCTATTCTATTATTCAAATACCGCCTCATGGGAGCGTAAAAACTTTTTTGCAATCTTTGACAGTTTTTGGGAAATTCCTGTGTTTCCATTACCAGTTTTCTATTACTCAATTTGTATTGTGCGCATTTCTGAGGGTAATAGAAATGCAGCTACTGTTTCCATGGTAACTACAGAGCCCTGAACATCCAAATGGGTCATATCTGATGACCATAAAAAGAAGAATAACTGTATTTTTCTCATGTTGTATTGATAGGATTATTGGATCAACAGTTATTTACTTTTTACATCAATAAATAGTTTGGGTCACTGGTGTATGTTTGGGTCTTTATGGGTTCATAGAACTGACAAAACCATTGAATGTCAGTTTCCTGTCTAAGCTGACTCTAATCTCCATCCTTGGTGTGCATCTGGTCTAGGTCTACCCGGGGCTCATGGTCACCGCCGGCCTCATCCACTACGTCCTCAACCTGCTGCACATTACCGTCCACATCCGGGACGTCTGCGTGTTCCTGGCGCCCGTCTTCAGCGGCCTCACCTCCATCTCCACCTTCCTGCTGACCAGGGAGCTATGGAACCAGGGGGCGGGGCTACTGGCCGCCTGCTTCATCGCCATCGTCCCCGGCTACATCTCCCGCTCCGTGGCCGGCTCTTTCGACAACGAAGGCATCGCCATCTTCGCTCTGCAGTTCACTTATTATCTCTGGGTACGCCCACCGTCTTCCCACTCCAACACAACATTTCTCTGAGCTGCTTCAGGTTTTTTTTTTTTTTTGGTTTTTTTTTCGTTAACTGCCCCAATAACAGTTGGTATTTCTGCAAGTTTACTTCAAACGACTGTCTGATCCAGGCTCCATCCCCTTTTGCTGTAGCAGTCGAAGTTTTTAGTCACCGTTTTTCTGGCGTTAGAGCGTTGTGGCGATGTTTACAAGTTTCTCGGCTCTGTTGCTTTTTTACCACCACAACTGTTTGATTTCCCCAAAAAGACTGAGATGTGTAGCAGAGCGTCTTTGGGTCTGGAACCGGGCTGACAGTCTCTTTAGCTTTGACACATGCTGTTCTGTTCTCTTACGCGCTTGAAAAATCCTCTAATGACACAACTGCACAGTCTGTCTATAGGCGGACGCTGAAGGTCAACAGTTTAGGACACCTACTGTGGAGACGGAGAGTATGTAAACCTATGAAATGTCCTAGTTTTTACAGGAAATGAGCATGAAATGTCATCTGATCTGCATTGGAGTCACAGATACAAACACAATGTTCTTTATCCAATACCAAATAAGTGATGCCAGGCATTACAAACCCTGTCCCTCACACGTGTTGTAGCTTATTATCATACACCCTTGTGTTGTGATAATATTCATGAAGTTGAAAAAGTAAATGTACAGTATGTTTTCATGATGTTTTTTTGTTTTGGTATTATTTGCTTTATATTATTTCAAGGTCACAGACTTTAACCTTCACCCCAGAGCTCAAAATTTTAAACCACAGCAAGTCTAATCAGTACCTCAATGACATTTATTTATTACAAGTATTTTTATTTTTATTTTTTTTTTCAGAATGAGTTTGTTAGAAATGATGGATGCTTCTTTTTTTTTTTTTTTTGACTGATTTTCCTATTCTGTAGAATGGTGAAGAACCACAATGTAAGGTAAATGGTGGAGGAAAAATATGGAAAAAGATTTACCCAGACTGTAAAAAAAATACATATGTCTTAGTTTTATATCAGATTGATGTAAAACAACTGCCTCTATATATGTGCCAAGTTTGAAGTAAATTGAAACAAAATGGATGTTTTTACAGACATTTGAAATTTTTGCCCATTATAAATAAATGGGGAAAAAGAAAAATTTTAAAAGTTTATTACTTTACCCTACGTTTCCCAAAATGTAACCAGATCTATTAAGGGTCACTGGTAATCTATAAACCCAATATGGTATGAATTAAACCAGTAGTTTGTCTGATTAAGTGTTAACAAAGAAACAAACTGAACCAAAAACGATACCCCTTGCCTCAGTGTACATTAGTTCCATTTCACATGTACTGAACTGAAAAGGTACAGTTACACCAACAGAACCGCCAGAAATCTGATATTAACGACAGCATGTAAGATTTTTTTTTTCTTTTTTACAGATATATTCTGTTATATTAGTGTTCATTCAAAACTAATGTGATGAAGGGCTGAAAGACTTTAAAATATTAACTATTTTTTAGATTTATATGGAATTTTTTTTTGTTAAAGGGATAAAAAGCAACAAAAATAAAATATAGAAACTGAAAATAACATCTGTGTCTGTATTGTGGACACGGCAAATTATTTGGTTCTTACGAAGATCAAAAACTTAGATCTGAAAGTGTTATTTATCTTGTTTTAAGAGTTAATTTCTTATTTTAAGTGTTCATACTATCTGTAGACATGCTTATGTCTACATTTAACAATCAAAATTCAAAAAATCTTATCAAATGACATAATTTTGCTGCATGGACAGATACCGTACCTTTTGCCTCAAATATAAGTGTTTTTACCTTGTTTTTAGACACCCCCCCCTTTTTCGCAGTGCAACAATTGTGGTACATCTTTATTGACAAGTCTTTAAAAGTAAGTACATAGGTATCAAATTGCAGCTTCTGTGCAGAAATGGACATGAATGAAGCTTTCAAAATTGATGCAGACAATCCTGAGAAAAGTCCAAACATCTGTTGGTTACTTACAAACTCTGTGTGGATAAAGGCAGAGTTACTGCAACATCTGAAGGATTACTCTGATTATATCATCCTGTAAAATGAGTAGTAACACATTCTGTTCGGCTCTAGGTTGCATATTAATGTCATAATGGTGAGGAAAAGGACACAGATCATTATAACTCTACAAAGAGTCGGTGTCATTAGAGGAAAATGAACGCCGAAGCAGAAACTACCTATTTAACACAGCAGACCATCCACTCCTCTTAAAAGCTGAATAGACTAGAGTTTGTGAAAGATCAAAACCTGCTGCACCGGGAGTAAACGTTACTGTTCAGGGTCATTAGGTGACTAGAAACATGACCTCAGATGAGTTGGATGTCTCGGCTCTTTAAATAGCCAACCATTTGCTTAAAAGCTCATTGTAACGACTTTATGGTCTGTGAAAATGCCTCACCTCGCATGTGACATTCATGCAAACGCTCAGTGTTCATTTATAGGGTCCTGTCGCTCAGAGCAGGTGGACAATATGGTTAACCTCAATGTAACACAGTGGTTCTCAATTTTTTTTTTCCTGTGCCCCCCCCCAACCACAACATTTTACCAGTGTAATTATAACTTTTATTGAAAGAAAACAGCAATACCGTAACAATATCTTTTGCTTTACCTTGAATATTTTGTTGTGCAAATTAAATATAACTTAGATTTTTGCTTGAATAATAGAAATAAACTCAACCAGACTGCTCCATGAGAATTTTATATAAATAAAAATAGAAAATGCACAATTATCCACAACTATGACAATGAAGTTTTATTTATTTTATTGTTCAGCACATAACAGTTGAATAAAATAAATGTTTTTACAAAAAGTGCCACCCAAATTTTTTTCAAAGGTATGTTGACTAATAATTAAAGAAACTATATAGGTTTCAATTACTTGTACTGACAAATAAATCACATCAAAGCAAAGAATCCTGTTTGTGCCGTTCACAAAACTTTTGTCCATGACTGTAGATGCTGAGGAAGGTAAAAGTGTTGCATCAAATACAACCCCAATCCCCAAAAATCAAAAAAAGGGGAAAAAAACCCAAAAGTGTGACGTTTTTTTTTTTTTTTTTTTTTTTT
>JAPTGZ010000009.1:31338429-31353136 GCA_029814645.1 Fowleria isostigma
ATGGTAAATGTAACTTTTACCCGCCTTAACATAACGTTTACCGTTCAGGTAAATCCCATTTTTCATGCAGTGATTGTTTCTTTTGTACATCCCTAAAATGAGTCCAGGGTGTTCCAACACTTAAATATTCCAACTGCTGCATGTTCTAACCTGAAGAAAAAAAACCCAAAAAAAACCAAAAAAAAAACCACCCAGGAGCCAATGCTAGATACAGACACTTGTGGAAAAAGATCTTTATTCAAGTAAAAGCATAAAATACAGCCTCTCTAAAGTAAAATGCATTAGCATGAAGGATATAAGTTTTTTAACTGAAAATATGTCCAAACTTTGAGTCGATTACCTAAAATGTTCAGTTGTTGGTTGTATTTAGGAACACAAGTGTCTGAATGGAACAGAGCAACACAGTCAACAACCCCAGGGGGGGTGTGGGGGGTGAAGTGGCTCATTTGTATTTAAAGGGCCATCACTCAAAAATGCCTTTCTGTTGTCATTACTCAGAAATAGGGTTGAAGATGAACCTGTGGAGTTGATTTAATAAAGAATTCAGACCCAAGCATAGCATTTACAGTTTATGTAGGCCACTGGAAAATGTTTTAAAATCAATAATTCCATTTAAAAAAGTAAAATATCACTCCTTTAAATAGTTAAAGAGCTGAAACATATTCATTACTGTAGCAATTTTCTAATGGAGGGAAATGAACTGTTGAGGTAAATTCAAGTAGTTACTTTTTTTCAGCCTGTATATATCGCTGCTTTTTGACAGCATGAGAAGACAGAGCAGGGATACAACTGAATATATAAGTAAGTACAGTAATCCTCTTTTTTGAAGGCCTCACAGATATTCGTTCCATTTTTTTTACAGTCAGTGGATGAAGCTCACACCACCAGCGCTAAAGAAGCAGAACCGTGGTGGCTGGCTTGTATAAAATGCAGAGTCAAGTGATTTACTTCATCGTTTTCTGCTGTGCTGGTTGTTTGGAACTTGGGTCTGTAGACTGAGTCCAGTAACCAATTATCTCATTTCTAAATTCTAAACATTATGTCACACTAATTAGGTCTCAGAGGAGAGCTGAGATATTATAGCAACTTTTCTCTGAACTGTGGCCAGAAAAAGTTCCCAGAAATCGTACTTCCATTTCATCATTGCTGTTCCTTTTCATTAAGTCACAGTCAGAAAGGTGTGGAGGCAGAGGATGCCAAATGTGTGTAATGGTTTAATGATTTTATATGCATCCAAAGCATATCTCCAGAAGCAGATGTATTGATCCGCCAGTTAGTCTGAAGGGCACCTCTGTTACTTTAACCCATAAAGACCCAGCACTACTTTTGTGTCAGATCCCAAATGAAATTGTCTTAATATTTAACCTTTTTAACTCATAAAGACCCAAACATCCACCATCTACCAAAATCATGCACTGATATAAACTGTTTAATTACTGCGCCACTGATACAAATAAATAATTCTTGTAAAATACAGCTATTCATCTTTTTATGGTCATCCGATATGACTCATTTGGATGTTCAGAGGCTCCGTAGTTACCGTGGAAACACTGTCATCTTCTACAACATTGATTCATCAGTAAAACTCATGGAGTTGGATCAATGACAGGAGATGGACACCCTGGGTTTATATTCAGTTAATGATAGATTTTGCTGAAAAAGTCTCCTTTTCTTCTGTGTCGTCTGTTTTTGATATAATAATAATAATAATAATGATAATAATAAAAATAATGGATTATATTTATACAGCGTTCTTGGACTTATTGTACTCTGATGGCATTGACTATAACCTCAGGTATGCCACAATGGCAAAAAACAGCAAACATGACACTCCTGTTGATTGATAGTCAAATGTTTTCTTGAAGTGGATAAATGTGACAGTGAGTGGAAGCTGGAATGGAATCCCTCCATGATCCTACGTAGAATATGTATCAGCTAAGCACAACTTCTTCGTGGGCAAAAGCCAGCCTGGTTTTTCCATAGTATTGGGTCAACGTGATCTCTAATTCACATTAAGAGTATCTAGTTGTACACCTTAGCAGCCACGAACATCAAGGTAATCCCTTTGTAATTGGTCATCAGGCTCAGATGCCCTTTCTTTGGCAGGGGCACAATAACACTGGTGGTCCATTCCGTGGGAGGAGTTAGTGTAGGGAAGACCTGTACAGAATTTGTGGATAGAGTTGGCTATTACATCTCCACCTCCCTGTAGGGTTCCTGCAGTAATTGCACAATCCAGACCCAGAGCTTTATTGTTCTTTAGACCTTCAATGGCCTTTACTCCGGTTAAAAATAGAGAAAAAATCATTTGGGAAGTGCCACAAATGTCACACCGGGTCCTTATGGGTTAAACTATGGTATATCAAGAATAGTTTGATAGAAGGTTCACTATGATGCAAGGATTATCTGAAACCTTTATTGGTTAAGGTCAAGGTCCCTGTAATCTGTCACAATATCCTTAAATTTGTGGTAATGAATGTACCAAATATTTTTTCTGGCATTCTAATACTAAAACACAGGGTAAAGTAACGACACAACCTCCGACCTGTAGCAGAAATGAAGACAATTAAACCATCTGAATTCTTATTGAAGGGTCTGTCTTTATTCAGTCACATATGAAGGACAGTTTTGTGACTTCAGTGCTGAGCAGTGGAGCCTTTGATGCCAGGTTTTAATCCAGTTCGCATCAATTAAGGTTAATTTCTAAGGCCCTAATCACGTTACACACTTATATCAAGGCACTTCACCAATCAAGTGTGTAAAAATGTGGCAGTGAGAAGAACTCAACAAACTCTGAGGGTAAAGCTCAGGGTGACAGTACAGAAGCAAAACATCAACTATAGAAGGAAAATACACATAGAACCAGCTCTGAGTAGGTGGACATTTACCTCGACTGGTTAGGTGAGGAGAAAGAGAAAAGTCAACTGTAGAGAAAAAGCAAAAGATTACAAAGATATTAGAAAACACAGTCGAACACAAAGAACCACAGATCAGGAATGGAGAAAGAAGAGGAGAGAGGGGAAACATTTAGAAATTTAGATTCTATTACATGCAAAAACTTGAATTCCTCATGTAAATTTATTCTTAGGGTTTATAAAAGTTGACCTCCAACTGCAAATTTTGGAATTATTACTGAATAGATACATATATGTAATTGTTTGGTCTATAAAGTGTCAGAGAAAGGAAAAAATGTTCAGTTTACCCAACGTCCAACCTGACATTGTCAAATGTTGTTTGACATTTTAAAGGACCTATATAGCTCCAGGAACTTTATGCCAAGTAATAATAAAATACTGGATCTGGCAACCTCGAGGCTGTCTGGATGTGGAGGTGGTACCATGCTCAACACTATTTTCAACTGGAGTGCAGTTTTAGTTTTGGCCACAAAAACTACATGTGAGTCCTTCAAAAGACAGACTTTAAGAAAAAAGGATGAAAATGACTGTATTTATTCTTTTTATTTGGCTTAGTTTTGACAGACAATAAATGCAAAACATGTCAATAGAAATAAATCCACGCCCTCCTATCTTTTCATTGGGTCATTGTGTTACTATATGGGTGTGTTGGATTTACGCATCATCATCAATGCTGTAACATTCCATAAATTTAAATTTAAATAAACAGTTTATTGTCATAGAGATGGAAAAAACATTACTTAGAAAATATTTATTCTTTAATAAATCATTACTAAAATTTGGGATAAGTCAATTAATCATATCCCTCATTATTACAACAGTTAAATAATTAATTGATTGATTATTAATTCAGCTCCACCTAATTTTACCACGATTGGTTTTTCTTCTAGTTACATCACCATCTTCCACGCCCTTCGATACCATAACATCATGACGATGAAACGCACCGGCGCCATCTTGGGCGTCATCTGGGCGACCTGTGGCACATCAGCCATGCTCATGGTCAAGTTCTTTGACTACCGTTTCATCATGATCTCCTTCATTGTCTTCTTCGGTGTCTCCTTGGCGGTCATCTGCTTCCTTTACGTATACATGTTCATGCTGGCACGTATCCATGCCAGGAAAATTGCGTCCCTCCCCACTGGCGGGCGTGGGAGCAGCGGGCGGCGGCGACGGTGGGGGAGCAGCATGCGAGGGGCCCTGACACTCACCATCCTGTTTGGCTCTTTTCTGGTGTGCTGGGCTCCGTTTTTTCTCCACCTCATCATCATCATGGTGTGTCCCATGAACCCGTACTGTGAATGTTACCGGTCGCTGTTCCAGCTTCACGTGGTGCTGCTGATGAGCCACGCCATCATTGATCCGGCCATCTATGCCTTCCGCAGCGCTGAACTCAGACACACCTTCAGGAAGATGTTTCCATGTAGGGTTGGGTATATTCACACCTGGGTGTCAACAGCTTAAGAACATAACAGAGCAGTCATTTCTGAAAGGTATCGTAGTGATGTGTGGACATTACAATTTGATTTAAACATGTCCTGTGGGTGGACGTTTAAACATAGGCTAATACTTTAGTGTAAATGTGCAGTTTATTTTCAATACAGTGACAGGTAGAAATAAACTGTAATATCACAGGATCGAGTCTAAATAATCCTTAGTTTATAAAGATTAATGCTGCATTCAGGGGTTGGAAATCCAGTTCCAGAAAGTAAAAGTCCTGTCATGCATTGGTCCTACCTGTTCACTGAAGAAAGGTGATTCCACTAATTATCCATTTTACATGGATGAGAAGTTGTGCACATCAAAACGTGCTGGTTCAGTGAATGGCTGTAACAAATACATGGCAGGACTTTTACTTTATGGAACTTGGATTTCCCACTTCTGGCTGCATTCCAGGCAACCCATAACCAGTGCTTTTCCAACCTTCTACCAGTTAAAATGCACTGGAATGTCAGTCAAACCCGTAAGTTCCCACCCGTGAACCTGTATTAGATCGATGTACTCCCAATTACGAGTTCTGACGTCACAGCCTGAGAAACAACAATGGTGGCCCCCATGGATGTGGTGTCCAAATATATAAATAGCTTAACATAAAAGGTAGAACAGCTTCTCTTGTCTTACACGCTGTTTTTCCTCCTGTTTCCCTCAAATAAGGAAGGACTAAACACCTCTGGAATAGAAATGACTGTAAATGAGCATAAGCCCTGTACAGGCCACTATGTTGTTTGTTTACATCTAGCTAAGACATTTTTTGGCCCTCAGGCAGTTTGGCGTGACTTGCCTGGAACACTACAAAGTTGTGAGTCATGGCTAGAAGTCATGACTTGCGACCTCAAAAACCTGCCTGGAACGCAGCATAAGACTCGGTTTATCATTTAGATATGTGTATTACAACATACAGATCACAGTGTATCTACAAATGCACAAAACATTTAATAACAGACATCTGGAACTGCAAAATGCAACTCAGTGACTGTGTTGACTGTCAGTAGCTGGGTTTCATTACCCCCCAGAAATGCACAAAATGTAAATTCTGCAATCGAAAACTGGGAATGGAAGCACAGAAATGCCGCAAAAACTGTCAAATATTGAGAAAAAGTTTTTACACTCTCTTGAGGCAGTTTTCGAGATGTTCCGATATACATAGACGTATTGGGCAAAGTGTAATGGAAACACATTTTCGCTAGTCATGGGCATGACAAGTCCAGTGCCATGAGAGGTTTAATAACATAACAGTTCATTAAATGTTGCCCAGGTCATTTGGAGATTCTGGATCCATAACTCAGTGAATTCTGTACAATTCTCTCCCAGAAATCCATCATCTATGGCTGCTGACAAAAGACTTTACCATGAGATGATCAGCCACACCTGCAGAGTGACATGAAGTACACACTAGAGACGTAACGATATGAAAATTTCACATCACAGTTATTGTGACCAAAATTATCACAATTATCATTATAATCGTAGTATTGTTGAAATGTGCTCAGAATGTCCCAAAAGTACTTACACACACACGGAAATAAATTTACCGAGTTTTAGAAAAAAAACAAAAACAAATAAAATAACATATACAGTGTACTTTGTTTGCAGAAACATTGTTCACCTGAGATTAAGATGTAAAAATGTCACATATTTACTCTGGTATAAATCAAATATGTATACACCAACATTAAACAAAGTAATGTGAATGTAAGAACAATAAAACCACACATAAACAATCCCATAGTGCAAATATTTAGGTATTATCATGAGTTTTCAAAGCATGGTAATCGATTATGGTTTTCATGATAATTACAATTGAAACAATAATACTAATTTTGCTGCTGTTTATTGTTATACTGGTAATCGTTACATCCCTAGTACACACATGAGGTCTCTGCGACAACTACAGCACATCACAAGTAGACGGAACTTTACTAGAATCACACATCAGAACCCAAACACTCTTTAATGGAAACACCCACTTTGTCAAAATTGAAGAAATATGACTTTTATTTTGAGGAAAACCATAATGGTAACCCAGCTACTGTCTTAATACATTTTGGATTTTGCAAATTCATTCCTGGTATAAGCAATAACAGCCTAGAACTGACTGGGTATTGGACCAGACAGGGAATCAATGGTATCAGGTTTGAATAAATTCCTTCCATTTTAATTGTAAGAAAATTGTCAGATTCAAGCTCATGAATTTTTCATGTAAAGCTCATATGTGCTGTAGTGTCGTATGTTACCATGTCCAGATCAAACCAGCCCAGAGCGCCTCCTGTATATCATTCATATGGCATTGATGTATTTCTCTCTTCTTCTGTGTGACTCCATTTCCTCCAGGCTTTGCAGTGTTTGTTTCCTTGGATGGAAGCATCACCGAGCAACAAGACTATCACTGTTGGACAGAATAATCAGTAGTTGCTTCTGTTTGCCACTCAAAAGCTGAGGAATATAGATCCTGTTCAGAAAAAAAAAAATGCTTTCACTGTGTAACATGTCCAGGAAAAATATATTGACCTGCATATTAAACCACCCCTGATGCATGTGTGTGTCTTGTCCCTGTTTTCTACCTCGTTATTTCAGCTGTAGACTTGATCAATCAATGCTTTTATCCCCTTTATTAACATGTGTCATGTCTCTCTCCAAGGATGATTTCTGTTTTATTCTGTCTTTTTTTTCTTGATAATTAGCCATCTATCTTCTCTCTGATTTTATGGTGAACCCGTCACCACCTTTTCCATCACCCTTTCATCTCAGGACTCAATTGAAACCTCATGCTGTTTTTTAGATTTCAGTGCAATATTAATTGGAATGTACACTGATCATCCATAATATCAGACCACTGACTAGAGATGTTCGATACCACTGATTTCCTTTCCGATCTGATATAAAAGTCAGGCTGGTATGAGCGATATTGATCCGATATTGATACTTTGTGCAAATACACTTGATGTCTGTAAAATCTAAAAATAAATAAATAAAAAAAAAATGAATTGGTGTATTTCTAATGAATTAGAATTGGGTCCAGGTCTTGTTGGATGTTCCTGGTTTGCAGTGTTTAGTACCAACCCCAGATGGACTTAGGAAGGACATCCCAATCTGAGAACCATTGAACATCTGCAGAATTGGATAAACAACTCCAATCCCTCCCATTTTACAACTTCCAGAACTTTAGGGATATGCTGCTAACATCTTGGTCCAGATACAACAGCATACCTTCATGGGTTTGGTGTCAAAGTCAAAGGTATTTTTGTGGAAAAAGGGACTTACATAATATTAGACAGGTGGTAATAATGTTAGACTCCCATTGATGCTGGATTGGTTGAGATTTGATTGTTATTCTTCAGTTCACTTTGTGTAGGCACTAATTAGACTGAACGGAAAAAAACAGCATGAAACAGTTCACCATTTACCTTGTACTTTTATTCAGACACATTAAGAGAACATTGGCCACGTGGCTGACATTGGCCAAGATCAGTCATTTCCACTGAAGCACACGTTGATATTTTTGCATGCCACCACTTACATCACTAATATAAAATACTGCATGTCCCCACAGTTGTTTATGTTGTCTCATTGTTTATGATGCAGGACTGAAAGTTGCTATCAGCATTCGAGATGTGGCTTCATCTCTGGTCATGTCACCTCCCAGTAAGTAGACTTTGTTTTTTTTGGGGGGGGGACACTGAAGAACTGTCACAAACAACAATAAATAAACGAAACATTATGCATAACTGCATGTTACAGTTTAACGTACAGTACAGTTAGCATTAACACAACCGCTGTTTTCCTTCAAATAAAGCTCTATGAAGAAACAATTGTGCAAAGTCAGTGTCATTAATAAAAGACTTTTCCACATTAGCCTGGGCAGCCATCCCGTTTTCTCAGTGTATTCACTAATGAGGAAACAGCCTGGAACTGCTCCATTTACTGTGAATTATGCCTGAATTATTTTATACCGGGCCAATCACAAGTCTTCGGGGCGGGTGTTTTGCAATGGATTATACCCACTGACTTCTTTTTGTCATGAATCAAAGTCAGTTCCAAGTTCGCAAATCTTTACAACTGTTGTTTGATTCAAAAATAAGGGTTGAATTACATATGACACCCTGTATTCTTAAGTTTCTCTCACAAAAGTATCATTCTGTCTTATCTGTGATTGGTTTATTTGGCACCTGTTAGTCCCACTTTTATATTTGGATTCAAGCCCCGTGATTCCAGATGGATTTCCAATTGAGACATTAAGACAGACAGGGTGTAATCTGTATTTCAATCAAACCACCGACAACAGTTGTGAAGAAATTTGCAGACTTGGAACTGACTTTGACTTACAGCCAAAATAAGTTGGTGCGTATGATGCATTGCGAAACACCCACCCCCAAAACTTGTGTTTGGCCTGGTATAAAGTAGTTTGGGCATAATTCACATTGAATCCACTAAGGAAAGCGTATGACTGTCCAGGCTACTTCCACATGAGAGTATGATACAAACATAAGTCTGTGCATTCATTTGCTTGTCTTTTAATCTCACAATTGCAAAACACTTAAACATTGTTTTTAGAAGCCACAGTAAGGCAAATACAAACACAAAACCCAAAGAACACTTTATACTCTTTTCTTCATGTTTGTTTCCAAAGTTTCATGGGGTAATAGAGACAATTGAAAGAGATGCACAAATATTTTTTTGTAATAAATATTCCTGCGTGACATCGGAAAACTAATATTTTAATGAAAAAGCGCTTTGAGCAGGTGGTTGCATTGTGTGAGATAAAGTTCTGTCAAGCTTCTCATCTGGGAGGTAGGCGACACCAATACATTTACATTTAGCACACTGTGAAACTATTTGTACATTCTTCTGTTATTTTATTTATTTTTACATTTCAAGTGTAGCCTAATGACGTCTTTACATACAGTGGGTAGGAAGGCTGTTTGCAGAGCAGATGGGGGTCACACTGACAGAACAGAGCCACGGCAATTAACAAGAAAACACAGTCACTAAGACAAACCACACAAGAGAGTGACTCTGCATCCAAATCACAAACTGCACAAACAAATGACTGCCATGCACTGAACAGCGATAGACTAGAGCTTGGTGCTTGTTAACTGTGGCAGTCAGAGGCAGAAGTGCCAGGAAATTAGCTGTCGGTAGGAGGAGTCGCCGTCCAAAAGTTCAGCAGCAGTCAACTTTTCTCCATTTACTGATGGCAAACAAGGCATCTGAGACAATGGAGTGAAGTAATATGGTGTTTTTTTTGGGTCTAAGATGAGGTGTAAACATGTATTCTGTCAAAACAATGGTCTACTTGATAAAACAAGAGAAAATAGTGAAACTTTTGCAGTCACATAAAATAAAGTCTGCTTCAGAGAACTTGTATCCTTGCATCTGAACACATTTATGTTGTAATGCTCTGTCCACACCAACATGGATATTTTTCTAAACAGATATTTTCTTCTTCTATATATATAAAAAAAAAAAAATCCAACCACGCAACCTTTATTTTACTACATATCTCTGTCATAACTAGGGGTGTAAAAAAATATCGGCTCCACAATATATTGTAATATTTAATTTCACAATACTGTAGCAATATCGTAAAATAAAATGTGATATTTTCTTATGCCCCTAGTCATACCTGAGGTCAGCTGAAACACAAGAAATCGAGAGAATTAGGACTACAAAAGTAGTATTGTGATATTATAGGTTATGCATGTAGTTTTTAAATTGACAACATTATCCTCTATGCATTCTTTTGCAGCTAATAGAATATGAACATTTGAGCAAGATCTTAAACTGTAATGTCTGTAAAACCTTATTCTATGTATTTATTTATTTTGTGTGTGGTCTTTGTACTGCTAATGCCAGTTATTAACATTTTATTTATCCAAATCCTGCACTTTAAGTTTTTACTGAGGAAAGTTTAGTGATTTAGCATTAAATCCTGTTCTGATCAAATAAAAAGGTCTCTAGTATCTGTGCATATTTCTGTCGTAATTCAATTTCTCCAGGAAAAAAACAGACAAAAAGCAAACAAAAAAAAATATCGCCTTGTTAACAGTGTGGTGATATATTGTGATGTATTGTATTGTGATCTCAGCATTGGGATTTGTATCGGCAGATTCTTGCCAATACACACCACTAGTCACAATGACACAAAATTGAGTCCAAAGGGCTCTAAAGTCTCAGACAAACCATAGTTGTTGTTGTGGACTGGGCTTTAATCTGTCATGAAGGTGAAGCAGCAACTTGTGTCACATTAAGTGTTGTAGCCTAGCCAGCCATCTGTTTATTTCAGTGTATTCAATATTGAGAAAAGTCTGAATTGGGCCAGTTGCTGTTAAATATGCATCATCTATTCTATGCCGAACCAATCAAAAGTCTGTGGGGGCGGGTGTTTCGCAATGTGACTTCTTTTTGTCAAAGATCAAAGTCATTTCTAAGTCTGCAAATGTCTTTACAACTGTTGTCGGTTGTTTATTTGATATAGAAATAAGGATTGAATTACAGATTACACCCTGTATTCTAAAGTTTCTCTGTCAAAAGCATCAAGTCTGTCTTATCTGTGATTGGTTTACTCTGTGCCTGTTGGTCCCGCCTTCATATTTGGATTCCAGACTGATTTCTCAATGAGAAAGACAGATGGTTGGCCAGGCTGTAAGTGTTGTTTGCGTTGATGTGGATTTGTCCTTAACGTTGGTTTGTTCTCCCAAAGGTATCAGTGCAGATGTCCATCTACTGCAGGTCACACACTGATTTATACACCTGGGGTCCATTTCACAAAGCAGGTTTAGTGAAAACTCTGAGTCTGTTAACCCTGAAATGAGGGAAACTCTGAGGGTTCTGTTTCACAAAGTGGGGTAACTCAAACCAGAGAAAGAGGGGGTAACTCCAGCTTGTTTGACTGAGAGAGGTAACTTAAGCTCTTGGTCAGTTACCGTAGTAACAGACTCTGTGAAACTAAGCTGGTCTGGACCAGGTTTTTTTTATGAACCTCGAGTTTCTCTCTGTCTCCGCCCCCTTTCAGCCACTCACGACATTTGATTTCTGCATTCATTCAGTCAGCAGGCGAGTTTTGGCATATACAATAGTTCTGCCGTATGTTATTTAAAAAAAAAAACAGTCTATATTAGAAGTCAACTTTTTTATGAACATGGCATGTCCTTTTGACAATGATCTTGTTGATGAAGGTGCAGCCTTACTGGCAGGGAATTAAATTATTCATTAGGAGGTGGTCATCAGACCGCACAAAGATGTTCTGACATTTCCAGACAGTTATCTTTTTGAGGGGTACTGTTTCACATCACAGTCCATCATTTACATACACAAGCAAATCCGTCCTTACATTTGCAACATTTCCAGCCATAGTCATGCTCTCACCAAGGTTATAATCATTAACGAAAACTAATGAAATAATGAAAACTAGAATCCAAAAAACATTTTCAATAACTGAAATAAATTAAAATGATAATTAAAAGATAAAACTGTAACTAACTGAAACTGTTGTGTGTGTTTATATATATTTATAAATAATAACTAAAATGTACTGAAATTATGATGAAATGGCTTTTGTTTTCATCTTTGTCAGTCAATTTATAAACCTTTTGGACTGGTATGAAATAGATTTATTTTGCTCTAGTAGTAACTGAATAATTTTTTTTAAAATGGTATTCTTTGTTGAGTGTTATTACACACTACTTACTCTGATCTTTTTGAATCCTGCACCTGACAAATAACCCAAAATATGACAAAAACTAAAGTAATACTAAAACTAACAAAAACTAAACTAAAACTAAAAACAAATTAAAACTAACTGAATTAGAAAAAAAAGTGAAAAAACTAAACTATAATTTAAATGCAAAACTATTATAACATTGGCTTTCACATCCCGCCAGATATTGTGTGTTACGCTGCGTTTCTTTGCAGATGGCAGTTTTTTGTATACTATTGGAGATGCAGAGCGCTTGAGTGAGACAGGGCAGTCAAAAAAGTGTGCCTCATTAATCATTCATCTGTAATATTATTGTGATTGCAAAGGACTACATTTAAACTTATGCACTGACCCTCTTTTGCAGCTGCTGCAGTATTGCATTTTTTTCTAACAACATGTTCAAATTCGCTGTATGAGCGAATTCAAATTTCAGGCTCTAGCGGGGTGAAAAACGCAGCCCACCTCTTCCCCATTGCCATGGTGATTCGTCAATTTGGAGCTCCATTGATGCGGTCTTTTCTTAGTGGTGGTGCATGTGCTTAACTCCAGGTGAAACTACTCTGAGTTTATCAAACTAACACAGATCAGCTGTTCTGGAACCGAAAACTCAGAGTTTCTATCAGTCGATCAACTCAGAGTGCAGTGTTAGACTCAGAGTTTGTTGAACCTGCTTTGTGAAATGGACCCCTGGATTTGATGTTTCAGATGTAGCTTCATCACACAAAGACATAACAGACATGAGCTAAATGGGATGTGATAGCGTAGTTTGATAATATTTACATTTTCCCTGAACACACAGATGCACACAAACCAGAGTTTAGAAAATTTACACTTTGGATCATGTTTAACAATCTCAACATAGAACAGTGCTTAGAGCTGGAAAAGAGAATTTAACATAGAGGAAAAATACCTGTTTTGATAAATACCTGAGTAGTGTGGACAGGGCATGAACGCTTGTGCTGCAGATTTGCCCCTGCTTTTAAAAATAATACATACAGTAAAAGAGAGTGTCTAGTGCTATTAAAGATACCAGAACTGAGGAGGAAAGATTCCAATCTGATAAGTGTGAGTAAAAATGAAACCGTTAACATATAGCTAGTTAGGATAAGATCATCACTGTGAGCCAATTGTATCAATTCCCTGACGTCATCATACGTTCTCCTAATGTTTGGTGAGTTTGACTTTTATCTCTCCTCCTGAAGGAGAGGAAAGGGTATTGCTTTCGGTTTGGTTTGTTTCTTTGTTAACATTTTAGCCGCACAACTATTAATTAAATTCATACCAAACTGGAAAAAAAAAAATCAGAAAAAAAGAGCTTTAGTGGTATTCAACCAACCAAAAGTGCTCCTGGAGAGGGCATAAATCCAAGGAAAAGAGAAATCAGGACACTGACTTGGTTGGAAAAATTGAAAAACCTTTATTTTTTGGGGGGCTGGAGTAAAATAATACCTACGCGTATCAGCATGGGCCTTCTTCAGGGTGTTTTTCCAATCATGTGAGTGGCCTGATTTCTTTTTTTCTTGGATTCATACCAATACCAAAGTTTATAGATTGCCAGTGACCCAAAATAGATCTGATTACATTTTGGAAAAAGTAGGTCAATGTTCAAATTTTGGATGATTTTTTTTCTTCCAATTTACTTATAATGGCTAAAATTTGTCTATGTTGTCGATGTCTATGCTGACATCAGCTGGATTGATGCCAAAATAAGCTCAAATATGTTATGGCTTGTTGAGCCTAGCACCACTTGTTTTTACATTTCATTTAGATGATATTAAAAAAGAGATATAAAAACTCATGCATTTTGTACATGACAGACTGTGAAGCTACCATACATAGACTTTTACTGTTGAAGTTATCACTTATCTCACAAAATGACTGTTTACTTAATGTTAGATCTCATCAGGTGGTCTCATAATTTATTAGTCTATGGCAAAGATGTTAAAGATAATCATGGAGGTCATCTGATTATTATGGAACCAACAGTTTTCTCTAAATAGATGTTGATTCAGTGAACTGAGCTACTTCTCCCATTGACTTGTATTCATACAGATCGCCTTGGCTTTTTAGTCAGCAAATCATTAGTGCAATGGCTGAGGTCAATGATGTGTGAGACAAAAGAGACGGTTAATTGTAGGGAAACAGGTAACTGGACGGAATCAAGAAAGTAAACATTAGTGTCTTTATCATGTTATGGCTCATTTTAAAGTCAACTGAATCCAGCCAAGCTTAATCTCTGGTAGATTTTGGCATTGAGAAGAAACTACTTATATGATTCTTCTTGGTTGTTTTCGTAACAAAATATGGTAAATGTAAGTGGCTTGATAAGAGCAGAGAAAGCACTAAAAAAATATGTATTTTAATAGATACTTTTCAAACCAAATACATTCACAGCAGTGTTTTACAATGAAGTAATGGAAAACAAACTATGGCATCTGTAGAAGCAGCAATGGTGCAACTAGAAAGTGGTCAGTGACAAAAAATAGTAAAGAATAGATGAAACACACCTGATTACTTGGGATAATGGATGGATGGATGGATGGATGGATGGATGGATGGATGGATGGATGGATGGATGGATGGATGGATGGATGGA
>JAPTGZ010000009.1:31388074-31400337 GCA_029814645.1 Fowleria isostigma
CCTTCAGTGAGAATCTACAATGGAAATAGTCATGAAAAGAAAGAAAATGCATTGAATGAGACGGTGTGTCCAAACTTTTGGCCTGTACTGTATGTGACTGTAGAAACTGCACTGTCCCTCAGCGGGTGGAGTGAATGATGCCACGGTTAGAACAGACTTGGATATGTAACGCCATAAATGGACACAGAATTGGTCTTGAATTGGATCAATGGATCATCAGGCATTATTGTTGAGTATCAAGTGTATGTGCAGCTCAGTCCTGTCATCCTCAACCCAACACAGACGCTGACACCAGCCCAAATTGACAGAGGCTTAATGGTGGGTTTGGCGTTCCTCTGCTGAAGGACCGTTGACTCCATCTGTCTCCGAGCCTCAGAATCAGTTCGCCCACAGTGTAAACATGATCCTGAATCCTAATCAGCCGTACAGATTACTGCATCATGTGAAGCAGGAGGTTTCATAACATTTTTCTCAGCCTCGGCCGTGACCTCGTTGATCTCCCCCGGCAGGTCTGTTTAAGGTGGTATTGACTGTTACCTTCATCTCATACTGCGACACGTCCACATCCTCCACCCACTTCATCAGCCATCAATTGACAATAAACAAGCCCATTTATCCAGCGAACAGTCAGACTTGTAGGTTCAGAGAAGACGACAAAGAACTCACAGTGTGTTGACCTTTGACCTGACTATTCTCCCTCAACACAAACTAGGTAAAATCCAATGTGGCCACCTAAGGGGGGGGGTCTCAGAAAATACATTATCAAATAAATGTGTTTGCTATTTTTAAATCATACTGACAACAGAAACTATCCAAATGACCCTGATCAAAAGCTTACATACCCTGGTTCTTAATACTCGGTATTAACATCAATAGCCCCTTTTACACAGCACTTCTGTCACTGAAATATTTCACCTTTTTTCCCCCCTGACGTCTGTGTAAACACAATGGGGGGGGATCATTTGGTCTTGTCTTTATTGTGGCTTTTTTTACGCCTCAGGAGGTAGTTGCATAGTCCCAATAAAGGAAGGTTCATGATTGCAGAATGCTGTGTAAAAGGAACACCTCTCATTGCACAACCCCGGGCGCCTAACAGGCAGCCCACTGCTCCTTAGCATGCAATATGTGTGTGTAATATAACATCTAGGATGGGTTAAATGCAGAGGAAAAATATCAGTGTAAACTGACAATAAAGATTCTAAAAAAACCAAGCTGTGACATTTGATGATAGCCCTCGGCATGGGAGAGACAGCTGGCACATATGGAGGCACTGGCATGATTCCACAGATATGTGACATTTTCACCCGTGTTTCACCAGGCTCCGGCTCGTCCACAGTGCATCATATGTCCATTGTCTTGGCTCGCTCATTCTCATTGGATAAAATTGCCAGTCCACTAAAAGCTCAGTCACAAATGTTGTTACAGCTACAACCACTGTGTGACCAATTCATGGACCATTTCTCAAATCTAACCTTATATTAAAGGCTTTTAGTGAAAACATGTTATTTTATTGAGTAACATGTTATGTCACTGAAGGGAATCTATCTGGAAAAATCTAAGGTTTTTTGGGAACAGTGCTGATTTGCTTTTATTTTATTTTTTTTGTTTAATATAGTTTTTAGAAGGGAAGGGGGCAGCTGGGGGGGCAAAGGCTCTGCAATGGAGGTGCAGTTGCCCCCCCCCATAGATCCGCTCCTGGTAGCCTTAATATCCTCCTCCTCAGAAAACACAAGAATTCCTCACAGATTTCAGACACATCTCCTTCTTTAAATCCCCTGTGTAGATTTCAGGAGACTCTATTACCCTCACAGAACCATTCAGATTTCTTCACAGTCACATCAGTGGGAGTAGCAGCCCAAAGTGAAGCATTAACACAAACGACACCAGCCGATGACTCCTCTTATTATGTAAGGCAGCTCAAACAATCCAAAGTGAAGCGATACGTCCTCCTTCTGCTCTGCACAGGCGTCACAGAGAACACACTCTAACAGTTTGGGTTGGCAGCGTGGAAAAAAACGGCAGCCGCATATTCAATAAATCATCCAAGAATACTGGCACTGCCTCGCAATAGATGAGTCACCGCGTCATAAAAGAGCAAAAATAAATAATAAAGTCCATCTGACCCATCTCACCCTGTCAAGCCTCTCCTAGAGCCGATGCCCCTGGAAGAACTGAAGGTCCTGTCTCCACTGCAGTAAAGATTCTATACACTCTTCAGGCTCTTATGAGAAACTTAATGTACAAATGTATGTGAAGGATGCTCAGAATTCCATCATTATGCTGTTGATAAATCCCAGTCATAGAGCAGTGAGGATCAGATACAAGGCTGAATTTAAAACACATACTAATAATCTGATTTATTTATTTTGAGCATGTGCACTTCATGTACGATACTTGAATTGAATTATTATATACATTTCATTATATGTACACAGATGTACAAAAAAAATCATAAAGAAATTTACATAAACAAATGTACATAGAGGTATTAGTAGTGAACCTTATGCATACACAATATAGATAATACATGAATATATACGGTAATTCACTTTGAAAATACAACCCTAGTAGCCTGAAAGGGAGTGAGAAGAAGTAGAATTTATCTATTCACACCCCCAGTTTCACTACTTAAACTTGTATGGTTGAAACTATATCAGTTGTAAACCTACATTAGTACACCAAAACTAACTTTAACCAATGTACAGAACACAAATGTACCCAATAAAGAAAATATTACTAATAAAACACAATAGATTATAGGCACCAAATGAATAATTTAAGAAATGTAAGAATATCTAATAAATAGTGACAATATAGTAAAAAAAAAAAAAAAATTAAAGAAACTAAGGAAAAACACCACGACATTCAAAGCCCTTCATCTCTATATTGTTTTAAAACCATTTCTTTATATCCTAATTTACTCTCTATCTTCTTCTCTCTTCTCTCTATCTCTTTAATCTTTTTATTCAAACATTTAATTTTCATGACCTTATGAAATATTATACCTTATTAATTAAAGTGTTCAACAAATCACTACTTAATAATATACAAAGGTTTTTTTCACTTAGAGAGAGTACTTATGACATAAGAGGCTTTGGACATTTTATACTACCTAAGGTTTGAACAGCTGGGATGAGTTTTACTGTGTCTTTATGTGGACGAAACCGTGGAACAGTGTGGATCTACATCACAAGCAACGACAAAATATCAACAGTTTTAAATCACTTTACAGACATCTGGTCTGGTCACAGGGAGGGTGGGGTGGGGTGGGGTGGGGCGTTAACTGCTGGGCCATTACATCCTTGGCTCTTTCTTACCTTTGTTGATACTGTAAGTGCCTGTTGTTGTTGTTGTTTACCATTTTTGGTATGTAATTATTGGTAAAATATATTGTATTATAAAATATGCTGACTATAATTTAGATAGTTACTGTGTGTAATATACATCAGTTTTACTAATCTGTCTACTATCTGTTATTTTTCATTATTAGGACTCTTAATAGATGTAATCTTATCCCACAAATGCAGCAGTTACCTCAACCATGAACACTGGCTGAAGAGCAAAAATATGAACACCACACAAGGGTTAAATATAATGCAACCAACACAACACATTATACATATACATTTTGTCTGTGAATTTTGTTTTCTACCTATGCCGTCTATAACTATGCTCACATGTAGATTATCAAAAGAGCACATAAAAAGCTTTTTTTTGGCATTATATTTTAAACAGACTTGACATTTAATATATAAAAAAAAGTTTTAAGATAATTTTCTATCCATGTCCCTTATAGAAACAACCCTGTCAGAACTTTATGATGTGACTACACCACCATCTACTGGTGAAAATACTGTATTGCATGTGTCAGTGCACAGGAATGAATGTGCAAAGTGTCATGTCTAAGTGCATATGGGTGTGTTATAAATGCTGTTAATGAGCAAAAAGGCATAAGGTTACAGCGGAGAAAAAGGCTGATATAAACCATGGGGTTAATATGCTGCCCTTTTCCTTGTGTTTCTGACACAGTTATTTAACAAAAAAGTAATCATCTTCCACCCCAATCGTACATAGTTAAAGTATGTAAATATCACAACTAAAATGAACATTGAATAAGTAAAAGCTGTCATTGTGCAGTGAAATAGTTGTGTTTAATGGTGATGTTCTTGGATTCATTTTCTTACTCAATTAATGTGTACGTTGTGTTTTCCTACTGTGTATGTTTAAGGTTGAATTATTTGAACTACTTCATTAACTGTTGGGGGTTTAATCAATCTACAGCAATGCATCATACTCTGTAAAATCATTAATAATGAATTGTGTTTACACACACACACACACACACACATATATATATATATGTATATATATGTTATATAGTGTCTTTGTTCTTGTCTAGTTGTATGTTGGATTTACTCTGCATCTTATTGTATTGTGTTATTTCATGGTGACTGCTGGGAAATATTTTTTTTTTCTTTTTTCATTGTGTTGTAATAATTACAAAACTCTGTTCTATTCTCTTTTATTCTATTCTAAACCTCCTCAACCTTAAACTCTCTCAAACGCTTTAAGAGGTCCTTTTGACAGCACTAGGAAAGAGAATTCTCATTAGATTATTTCTTTTAAATCAAGATCTTTTTAATTCAAATTTATTCAGTATAACACAAGTGAAGAACTAAATGGTCTTTACAGAGATCTGAAGTAAACATAGGTGTAAATCAATCACAGCTAATACCATAGACAAAGAAGGAAAAAAAAAGCAAGAGAACAAACAATAGACTAAATATAAAATAATCTTTCCCCAGTCAATGCCAGTGTACCAGACATAGTAAAGGATCACTAACGTAGTAGAAACCTGCGCTAGGACTAAGTAGAAAATGTGCAGCATTAAACTTCATCTAAGCAACAAGCATTTACACAGTCTGGAATATTTTTAGGAAGGGACCCCACACTTTATGGAATTTCCCATTCGATTGCTGAAGTGAATATCTGATTTTCTCCAGTCTTAAGCAGGACATTTCTTATAGTTTTGTTTGTGCAATTGTCATTAAAAACATTAATTTCCTTCTATATGAAGCTGTCTCATCTCTGGTGATTTCCCAGAGTAGGTGAAGGTCAAGGTATCTTTATTAATCTCCATTGGCAGAAACTTGTCATGGGCAGAGGGGTCCGCTGCACACAGAACACACGTAGCACTCATACGACAATAAGAATCAGAATAAAAACATCCAGATATAAGTAAATAAATGTGGAATAAAAGTGGAATGCATTATTACATTGGTAAAAAAACAAAAAGTGCAATGTGTAAATTCAGCATTGTGTCGTCAAAACACTCACAGAAGACAGAACACACCCCTTATACTGCGAGACAAAATGTAGCACAAGTTAACCTTACACTATTTTAAAAGACCACATGAACAAAAAATTCTGGAGGAAAACGCAGGTGAAGAAAAATCTTAAAATATTACAGATGATTTATAAAATATAAACTTATTTTGTCCCAAATATCATTCAAGATTCTTTAAAATTGGGAGAGGTTGGTTATAGCTCTAGAGGTCTTTGTATTTTTGAATACACTGAAGTGAGGACAGATGTTTTACACATGTCACAGTACAGGGAGGGCGGGGCTTAGCGGTCATTTCTGGGCCTTCATAGCCTTGGCTCTGTCTTACTCTGACTGGTATGTGCTTATTGTTGTTTACCTTGTTGGTATGTATCACTTCCATTGCCATTGTTGGTATGTATAGTAATTATTGTTGAAACATATTGTACTTGAATTATGCAGGCTATCAGTTAATGTGTGTAATATACCTCAGTTCTTCTAATCAGTTTCTGTTACTTTTGTTACTAGGACTCTAAAATAATGTAACTTTATCATCAAGGAAGCAAAAGTAATGTGTTATGTTATATTAATGTGATAGAAGGGTGGTATTTAATAAGTTTTCTTCTTCCCACTCCTTTTTGAGCTGTATATTTTGAACTTATTATAACTAGTGTACATGGCAATTGCTCTATGTTCTGATCTTCATTAATTATTGCATTTGTGCGATTGTATTAGTTCTTGGACACATAAAGTGTTTTGTTTTTTCTGCTCAAATTGATTGATTGATTGATTGATTGATTGATTGATTGATTGATTGATTGATTGATTGATTGATTGATGTGGAGTCTGGATAGGTTTGGGTTGTGGCGGTGGAGTTACAGGATGGAGTTGATGAATTTAAGTGGTCCACTTCTCGGACGAAGTTGGAAAAATGCCTTAAGTGTGAAATCAACAGGAATATTAAGCTTAAATGGTTGATATGTTTTGTTGTTGTCGATTTAATAATGAGAATGCTCAGTGCTGTACACATTTCATTTAATGTAAGTCATGTATCAGATAAAAAAAAAAATAGGCACAAAATAAGCTTTTGCTTCTAACCTATTCCTTTTTTGTTGTTGTTGTTTTATGTTGGGATTGTTGAACTAAATACAATGATTGATGTGCAGACTAAATAAACCATTCATTCATTCGTTCATACACTTTTAATGCTGTTATCTAGGTGGTCTTACTGGGTTCTTGTCCTTCTGTGCATCGCTGGTCATGTGCTCATTGAGTACAGAGCTGATGCAACGAAAGATAATCTTATTTCTATATAAACACTGACATATTTGGTATTTTTCACTGAGCAGAAAGAGGATGACAAGCATAAAAAAATATATAATAAAGTGAAAAGTATAAGACCTGGGACAGCTGAAGCCATTAGTTGTACTTCTACAGGCCTACGGTACTCTGGGTTTGTTTACATTCCACTTAGAGTATTTAGTTTGAAGGTCGTCATGAGCACTGACAACAAACCACTGGCAAATTTGTCGTTGCTGCGCTAGGCATGCTGGGAAGTGAGTTTCCAGCACGTATTGAGGCCCTTTACGGCTACACCCGCTGGACACTACATTTCCCGTGAGCCTCCGCGCGGCTGCTGTACATGCGGCTCTCCATGCAGC
Source organism: Fowleria isostigma (assembly GCA_029814645.1). Lineage (NCBI taxonomy): Eukaryota > Metazoa > Chordata > Actinopteri > Kurtiformes > Apogonidae > Fowleria > Fowleria isostigma. Next base: position 31,395,059 of record JAPTGZ010000009.1, read on the forward strand.
CCATGGTGTAGCGTTAAATGTGGTCCTTGAACGACTCCCATCCCGTCGGGGTTTCATGGCCTTCAGGACGCCGGTGCACCGATTTGTCTGGACGTTGACACGCACTTCCCGACGTAAGTTAGCCGTGACTCCTGTCGTCTGTGGCGGAGTTTACAAATCAAACCGTGACAACTTATTTCCCGGATTGTTTGAGGGTTAGCATTGCTACTTGCTAACAAGCTAACGTCAAGCGTCAGAAGCCAAAGTTGGCAGCAGTTCAGAGTGTGGCCTGAAGCAGCAAATCTGTCTGAAGTCAAAAAGCTAGCAGCGTCTGTTTTAAGCACATTAAAACCTCTTATCTGTGCTTCCCTCTCGAAACTTAACCTAGCATTTTAGGAGCCCAGAGCTACCTTGTTCGTGTCCTTAAAAGTGGCCAATGTCAACCAGCCTAAAATAGAGTCCTGAGTTATGTTAGCATCAGTCTAACCACAGACATCCGGTTTGTCCCTCAAAACAAACCCACTCTGTTGTAGTGCAGTTGTGTCTTTAACTGTGACGTGGTGTTTGTTGCTTTTGTCAGTGTTGGTAGCATGTCTGTTAACGTGTTTTGTTTGTTCTGACATGCCTCCAGTTGAACTTCCTGTATCAAACTCTTCTGGCTTGTTTTCCTTCAGGTGCTGCACTTATGGTTTTGCAGTCATAACACAAGGTAAGACCAGGGTTCATTTAGTCTGTTTTAGACTGAATACAAAGAAGATAGCATTATAGCTGCAGCCTAAAGGAATGCAGCCGCTCAGTGAACTGTAAAGGCTCCAAAGTTGTCATTTTACTGCTGTTTGACATAGATAAGACAGAATGTCACATTACTGCATGGTCAAACGCACAGGTGCGGCTGCTGTGTTACATGCATAATGAAGCGTTTAACTGCAATAACAGCAGCAACAGGACTGTTTCAGTTAATGTTTATAAACAAGCCTATGCACTTCATGTACAACACTCATTAAAAACACCTCATCATATGTACACAGTCAGACACAGAGGATTTGTAGGAAACACCACAATCATAGAGAACCTCACATAAACTGTTCACAGAGAAATATACGTAGAGACATTAATGGTAAACATTATGTGTACATAATATATGTAATGTATAAATTTATACGACAATTCACTATTAACGCTTTCCCCCATAAAGACAACATTTTATGACTCCCTCGCATCCTTAATGACAAGTTTTGACACCTCTGTTATATCACTAAAGACGCAATTTGACGACCATTAGAACAGATTCTGTTTTGTTTTTGTTCATAATTTTTTCAAATGTAACAGAGGCTGTGACAGATGGAGGTGACCATGACCACAACCCATATTAAGCCAACAAATAGGATTAAATAATAATTTTTCTTTAGGTTTTTCCTTTATTGTAAATTTTTAAAAATTGCTTTTTAAATCAGTTTATTTTTTCAAGAATTTTTTTAAAACTTTTTTATGTAGTATTGTTTTTTTGTTTTGTTTTTTTAATTTTATTTAGAAAAAAATAAAAAATCAATTTTCCCAAGGTTTGCCAAAGTAGTGACGACTGTAGCCACTGGAAAAAGAAAAACAAAATGTTCCATGGGTAGAACTAGTAACGTATATATGGGTTGTTCCTAGATGGCGTCCCAAGGGAAAGAGTTAAAATACAGCCCTAGTAGCCCGAAAGGGAGTGAGACACAAAGCTTATTTAACAAAATGAATATAAATGGAAGAGAAAATACCATCAGTCATAACCTGGAGTTTGTTGTTTTGGGGAGGATCTTGTTTCTGTGTCCTTCAGTCCAGATTTGGGACTGACCCAGGGAGTATTCCTGGAAGCAGGTTAAACAAAGTCTGAAAATAACTCTGATCTCTGAGGTGACCATGTCCTGAGATTGGAAACACTACTGGTTTTTTTTGCGTTGTTTTGTTTCTAGAATCAGTCCAGTGAACTTTGAACACATTCACTGTGAGTTCATTCAGGGTGTGGTGTGTGAATGATGATATAAAAATAGCATCATCAAAAACCTATGAGTCCTATTAACTTAACAGTGATCAGTTAACACAGTGATTACTGACCTAATGTGAACCCTACCTCAGAGGTTAAAGATAAATGCATTATTATTGGTTTGACACATTTTGTGTTACTCAGTGTAGAAAAGGTCAGAAAGCTCTGTCACATTACTCTTATGAATTACTTTTCATAATTTTATCAGCAGTTTAGGTTCACATATAATAATATAGAAAAGCATGACAATATGCTGATATACATACAGTCGTGGAAAAAAATTATTAGACCACCCTATGTTTTCTTCAGTTTCTTGTTTATTTTAATGCCTGGTATAAATAAAGGTACATTTATTTGGACAAATATAATGATAACAACAAAAATATCTCATTGTAGTTTAATTTCAGAGCTGATTATTATCCATTTTCCATGCTTTTCTTGATAATAACCAAAATCACATAAGTTCTTCCATCAATATCTATGACATTGTACTGACAAAAACAGTGTTTTTAGGCATTCCATGTTTTCGTTTGTCTGTTTTAGTCACAGGAGTTGGGACTTAATTGCATAACCATTGTTTTTGATGATCTAATAATTTTTCTGTGACTGTATAGTACTAAGAAAAAGCATTTTAATACGCTGATGCACATAATATAAAACAGTTTTCCGTTCTTACTTGCTGTACACTTAAATTAATCAATAATCACAGTTGCTTTAAACTACTTCATGTCTATTCTCTTAAAATCTTTTTCTTCTTGCCGTAAACATTCAACCATCTTTTTTTCGACCGTCACAGCATCACTTAGGTGGAAGATGATGCAGCGTATCCTAACTCACGGGACACTGCGGCGGGTTGCAGTGCTCCGCCCCTTGCTGATGGGCGTCGCCGTCCCGAAGCCGCCGGCAGCCTTTTGCTGCTTTGCCCTCCGCCTGCCGCCTCCACCTGCAGGTCAGCGCCGGCTCTCAACCTCAGCCTCCAGCAAGGCGGCACCTCAATCCAAACACCAACCTCCTGAAGAACCCCAGCCCAGCGCCGCTCCTCAAACGCCGGTCCAGAAAGGAGACGCTGAGCCCGAGGTTACGGAGGTGGACCCGCTGCAGGACAAGTCCATCGGGCTGGTCCAGAGGTTTAAGAAGACCTTCAAACAGTACGGGAAGGTGATGATCCCGGTTCATCTGGTGACCTCCTCCGTCTGGTTTGGAACCTTCTATTATGCTGCTATGAAGTGAGTCTGACTGGACGGCTTTGTGTTTGACTGTAGATCAGACCCACGTGTGTTGGACTAATCACATGGAAAATACTCTGAGTTGAGCTGAAACAGAAACATGCAGTTGGAGACATTACACCAACACGTCAACACTTACTCTATTTAACACATACAGACCCAGTGTGACTTTTATGGTAGTTTCCAAATGAATTTTTCTCTCTATTTAATCTTTCCGAAGTAACTTATCACCCTTTGAATTTTGAAATTTTTCCAGTGAATATCATCTACCTTCCTATGTGTAATCACGGATCATATAGATGTTTCATTTAATTTCATTTTTTATTTCAAGCAAGTGAGTAAACACAAATGACCTGATAACAACAGTATCTGATAATGCAAAGTAGGGATGTAAGGATATATTCTTCATTGGTTAAAAATCAATACAAATAAGAGGGATTAAAATCGATACAGCAAAAAATTTGCGTTGATGCGCTTCTTCAATAATATGAGGTGCTATCTGTTATTACTGCTGCTTATTTTGACGCCATGGTAGCAAGTGTCGTGGAATCCACACCAGACCGCTCCTATTCATTTCTATGGGGCACCTCCTGACGCGTGAAGACGCTTCTGCAAAGCATTGTGGGTATGTGGCACGTCCAAATTGATGGCGAGTTTTGTTTTACAAACTCATCCTCTTTTCGAAACACGTACTGGAGAACACATCGCAGAGGTTCTGAAATCTGCTAAAGCAGAATGGGAGAAGAAAACACCAATCACGTGATAGCTGTTGTGACGAATAACGCACGGAACAGGGACGTCGATGTGACAGAAGCTACTGGAGCTACAAGCTAATCATCATGTAGCCACATGTTTGAACAGCATTCTGAACAGAAAAAAATCAATTTGAATCACATATCGTGGACCCAAAATAGGGATTCAAATCGAATTGTGGGGTGAGTGTATCCTTACATCCCTAATGCAAAAACATTCAACATAATACATGTAAATAAATCAAATCAATTTTCTTTATGCTTGAAAAGAGTTGGAAAAAAGAAAAACTTCTTCAATCCCACCCTATTTCTCCTGTAGGAACCCTGTGTGAGACTAGGGCATGCTTCACATATGCCTTTATTTCTTGTTGTTGACAGAGGTGTGAATGTGGTGCCATTCTTGGAGATGATCGGTCTACCAGAGTCACTACTGGATCTTCTGAGAGACTCGTCCAGTGGTTATGCTTTAACTGCATACGCCATGTACAAGGTAACGTGGATTCTACTGCAGTCAACAGGACATGTAGACACATGTGCAGTAGGGCTGCGGATCATGGCCAGTTTCCTTAATTTAATTTTGATGCATATAAGGTTCTGAATCGATCACGGCTCTATTCGATCAGATTTCAATTTTATTCACTATTAATTGATTGATTCAGATTCATTTTGTGATACCAAAGTATCATCAAAATTTTGAGCTGTAACGTGATTATTTGACTACTGCAGCCATGCAACTAGGGCTGCAATTTATTCATCTGTAGATTATTTTAACGACTAATCGATTGATTGAATAAACACAAAAGACTCAATATGCAGATGACTCATGTGACGGAGTGGCCATAGGCGCCGCGTCACTCCCCACATGGTGCGTCTTTTTTTCCTTGTCACTGTCGTTGGAGGAGGCATGTGTCATTAATGATTCCATCCCCACAGTGGCTTTGGGGTTAGTTTGGAAGCACTAGCCCTCTACATAGACTTATGTCTACAGACTAGCATAATGTATTCTTTTACCAGCTCCACTAGCGTTGGGTGTATTAGTTCAGTCAACAATAGGTGCTGTTAGTCTGGTGGATGATAAACAGAGATGTTCTAATTACGACAATAGTGTCTAAGGTGCCGTTTACACGAGAACGCTTACAGGTAAAAACGACAAAATATTTTATCGGAAGTGCCTTTCGTTTAGACGGTGACGGCGTTTTTGGGGCTAGAAAACGCAAAAATCTGAAACCACCCTCCAAAGTGGAAAAGTTGAAAACGCTCCGCCGTAGCGTCTCCATCTAAACAGAACAAGACGCAAAA